>PVKE010020090.1:0-27815 GCA_004027555.1 Craseonycteris thonglongyai
AGGGTTGGTCTTAAACTTACATTTATTAATAGTGTGTACTTTGGCAAATTATATTTCTCCAAGAATATCTCTTCACCTGTGAATTGAAGTGATGATAATACTTTGCTCAATCATGCTAGAGTGTTGTGGGAAGATTAAGTGTGCTTCTAAATGATTAAATATAAGAAAGACTGAGTCATTGACAGGTGTTTGGGGGGGTGTTTTTAACCTCTTTAATGGTATCTGGTTTTGTGAGCCCCATCGACAATAGACATACAAAGGGAAAAACATGTTTAAGAACTTTCCAAATGTCTATTTATATTCAAATTTTGAATTCAACTCTTATAACAAACACATTATTTCTGAGAATGGGATACAATACAAAATTTCAGATAGGGAACTAGATCAAGAGTGACTTTGGGTTCAGACAGACATGGGTTTAAGTTTCAGCTAGCTCCATGACCTTGTTCAAATTTTCTTTCTCTCGTCACTAAATAATATTGGTAGTTTCTACAATTCCAGGATATTGATGAGAGAACTTTCCTTTCTGACCTGACTCTTTTTTGCTCTGTAGCCACCTTGGCTCATTTCCACTTAAGTGACATGAAGAACTGGAGGTGATGTGACTACATATACCAGTAATCAGACTGAAGGAACAACTGAGGAAGCTGTGTTTCATAGTATTTTCTCACACATCATACCATTAGTCAATCCATGATGCCCCAGACCCCTCTCCAGGTAGCGCTAGGTACTGCTCTTAGAATCTGTGGAACTCATTTCTTTTGCATTTCATTATACTCAGCAGAGCAGCCAGATCATATTCTGCTATCTTCTAGGAGGTGCACATGATTGCCAGGAGCAATATGGAAAACCTGAGGGCTGAAGAAGTCCTGATGGAATACTAGTAAGGCTCTTAATAAATTATTCACATTTTTGGATCCAGTAACAAGAGATAATTGATTTAAATTCTGAGAACTTTTACCAGTCTAAAGCCACAGATGTAAGTTAGCAATATGCCTTCAGAATTGACTTTAGATTTGAAAATTTTGGTGTAGAAACTTGAGGAAAACCAGCAAGCACACACCAGATGGCTTGCTCTAGATAAAAATAAATACATTTCTATAGAGTTGGCCCTTTGGTGAAATAATTTGTAAATTTGATTTGGGTCCTTTAAAATTAAGACAAATGAAAGTATCAACCACAGCAAATATGTCATATAATCTGAAGATGCTATTGTTCTTCATACAAATCCTCCTATTTATGTTTGTAATTGGTACTTAGATTTTCTTTATGCTATAACTGGTTGGATAGAGAAAAATAAATTAATGCACTTAAAAAAATGCTTGCATAACAATGCCTCCAATGAGGGGCTAATGTCCAAAATATATAAAGAACTCGTAGAACTCAACAACAACAACAACAAACCAATTCTAATTAAAACATGGGCAGAGGACCTGCACAGACACTTCTCCCAAGAAGACATACAAATGGCCAAAAGATATATGAAATAATGCTTAATTTTACTAGCTATTAGGGAAATGCAAATCAAAACCACAATGAGATATCACTTCATACCTGTCAGAATGGCTTTCATCGATAAGACAAATAATAAGTGTTGGAGAGACTGTGGAGAATATGGAAACCTTATACATGTGTGTAGGAGTGTACGTAGATACAGACACTATAGAAAATAGTATGGAAGTTCCTCAAAAAATTAAGAATAACGTTACCATATGACCTAGCAATCCCTCTTCTAGGTATCTATGCAAAAAATCTGAACACTTTTGTCCTCAAAGATATATGTACCCTTATGTTCACTGCAGTATTATTCACAGTAGCCAAGACATGAAAACAACCAAAGTGCATTCGGTAGATAATTAGATATAGAAAATGTAAAAAAAAAAAATGTATACACAATGGAAATTACTCAGCCATAAGAAAAGATTAAATTTTGCCATTTGCGACAACATGGATGGATATCAAGATTATCATGCTAAATTAAATAAGCCAGACAGAAAAACAAAACAAGAACCATGTTCTCTCATATGTGGAATATAAAACTGAAAGCAACAAAGGAACAAGGCAAACATACAATGAAAGAGAAACTCACAGCCACAAACAAAAATTTAGTGGGTGCTAGAGGGTAGGGGGGAGATGGTGGAGGTGCAAGAGGTGAGTGTCAAATATATGATGAGAAAGGGAGAACTGACTCTGGGTAGTGAGCACACAATGCAACGCATAGATGATGTATTATAGAATTGTACACTTAAAACCTATATTATTTGCTAACAATGTCACCCCAATAAATCAAATAAACAAGTTTTAAAAAGTACTTGCTCTATTCCACCCAATTGAAAACAGGAAGAAAAGTATTTTCCTTTTACACATTTGATACTTTTCAGTAAAGGTTTTGTGACCATCATTTATTTCTTAATTGAGGGTTGTTTAAAGCTATAAAGTATATTCTTTGTTACTCTGGGACATATTTTTTATGTTAGTTACCAATTTCTACTTTAATATTATTGGCAAGTATTATTAATTACAAGCTGGATTTACATAGTATTGCATATAGAGAAGTATCAGCTGGTTTACTTCTTGTTTATAAAGATGATCTATAAATTTATTTTCTAATGCTAAATGGAAGCCATAATTTTTTTCATGTTTTTCCTCCTGGATGAAAATCGTAATTAGTTATGACTCTAGAGTATTGCAGAATGGCAATGATTTTGAGAACACATGAATCATTTCAATTGCATCAGTAATGGTATTGCTCAATTTTATTACACAAATTTAAAAGATTAGAAAATTAAACATTAGACAGAAATAAATTCTGTTTAATAGGGATTAAATTACTTTAATGTTTGAGAGAATTGGATCTATGATCTAGACTGAAAGTGGGCCTCAGATGTTTGCTGTTTTTCTATTGCTAAAATAATACATATTTTTTAAAGGAATAACATTATGGTTACATATGGAAATTATTCAGAGAGCATTTGTTAAATAAATAAATGAATGAATGAGGGAATATGAAATGTCATCCCAAATTCTGTGAAAATTCCAAAGCCCCGGGCATCATTTCTGTCCAAAAATTAAAGTTTCTAAAAGTGTAGAGTTGTACACCTGGAAACTATGTTGCCAACCAATGTCACCCCAATAACTTTAACAATAAATATATATAAAGGGTGTCCCAAAATTCACGCAAGATTTGAATTTTGCGTCATTTGTGCGGTAAAGTGTTGCCAACAACAAAAAAAGACAGCGTGACAGCTGACAGTTCAGGGTTATTAAAAATGGAGCGCTACATGAAAGAACAATGCATTTTCATTGTTGAGCGATGAAAATTTACAATTTTTAATTATAAACCTGTTTTCTATCAAAATTAATTCTTGCATGAATTTGGGAACAACCTATATATATATATATAAATTAAAATCAAACTCCAAAATATAAAATAAAATAAAAATAAAGTAACATGGTACTGTCAAAAAAAAAAGTTTCTAAAAGTTTACAATACTTTGGTACCTAGTTTGACTAGAAAAAGGTCATGGAGTATCTGCTAAACAAATGATCATATTAAAAAATGTATGGTATTAAGAGTGAAAAATTATATTAGATGTGACTTGCACATTGTGTAAATATGACAATTGCCTGTTAACCTGTGCTTTTTCCTTGGTACCCCAATCTGAATCTAAATTGATTTCCTCAGCGAGAAAGCACAGTGGAGGGTGACAGGAGTCACACAGTCACCCAGGGTTGAGACAATAGTTGAGCTTCACGACCCTGGGCTAGATGCTTCTCTCATGCTCAGCACGGTGTGTTTATCTATACCTAATTGGCAAAGAAACTGGCACATAGCAGCCTCTTGGTAAACAGTAGCCATTATTGTGGTGGTTGTTATCACGATTATTATTAAGAAGTACCGTATATGATACTAATTTGTTTTAGGGCCTAAATTTAACAACATGCAAGGGAGAGTTGTAGTTGTTTGCTGTTATTATACATTCATTTGAACTCTTTTTTATTCTACAGCGTAATAGTTGTTTTCATAAGATATTTACATTATGAAGTGCTCTAGATTAATATAATATTTAAAAAAAAATTCATATTGTAACTTCAATTTTTAATAGCTTCCCATTAGAGTGAGTAGAATATAGTAGACTAGAATAAAGTAATGTGAAAGGCTAGTGAAATTTAATATTTATCTTTATTATATAGAAGAACCATGAAAAACTCCTAATATGAAGTTTTTTGTTACTTTTTGAAATAAACAATATGAATCCAATGAAAAGTAATTAACTGCTTTGGTTTTTGTAGTCTGACCTTGTTACAGATTGAACTTTTGTGTCTCCTAACCCTGAATGTGATGGTATTTTTAGATGCAGCCTTTGGAGGCCATTATGTTTAGATGAGGTTGTGAGGGTGGGTCCCCTCAGATGGCATTAGTGCCCTTATAAGAGGAGGAAGAGAGACCAAAACCCCTTCTCTTCACCATGTGAGAACACAGGAGGAAAGCTCTCACCAGAGTCCAATCTCCTGGCATCTTGATCTTAGACTTCCCAGCTTCCAGAACTGTGAATAATTGTCTGTTTTTCAAGCCACCCAGTCTATGGCATTTTATTGTAGTAGTCCTAACAGAGTGATAGAAACATAAAATCATATTTTGGTGTAAAAAATACAAGTAATTACGATTTTGAGCCAAATTTACTTAGTTTTACATTTTTCATTAACCTACACAAAAACATTAAGATATTTATAGTGTAAACAATATATAGTCTCTCTGTATCTCTTTCTCTATACACACATATAAAACATATCATTGACATACATCAATATATTATCAAAATGTATATCATATATCATTATATATGTACATATTATAGACCTACACATCATATACATCTACATCTACAACTGCATCTATATCTACATCGTCATTTATATATACATAATCTTCTATGTAAAGGCACAGATGAAATAACTGAGAATTAACACATAAATTTAGCTGAGGTGTTGCATTTATATTAAAGAATACAGCAATAATTAGTTGTATTTAAGTCACTTTCTTTGTGTGTGAGGCAAGGCTCTCTGAGTCCAGCAGTGAAATGTGGGCACTACTAGGTTCTAAGTTGAAAACTCTGGTGTGAACTTGGTTCATGACTGGTTTTCAACCTTGGCTCTCTAGCATTATCTGTGAGCTAACCAATTCCCTGTAATATGTTCTATTTCTGCTTCAGATTCTGTTATTCACAACTGAGGATGCTATTTGGGAAGACAGCAATGTCTTTTTCTCCACCTTCTTATTTTCATGAAATCATGCTTTCAATTTGTTTTAAAATGTGGTCAACTTTTTAATATTTTTTTCTGTCACATTTTACTGGAATATTTTGATACAAGTTTGCTGTCTTCGTCCACTCGCTATTGATATATCATACTCGAGTACATTCATATCCTAAATATTACAATAATTTAGTATTACATAATTTATTAATATTTAAAACAGTTTAGGACTATTTTTTATTTAAATATTTAGGGACAACTCTTGAGTTAAATGGAGACAATGAGATATTTTCAAATGTAGTTTGAAACTGAACAAATTTTGCATTAAGGAGAGAACTAGAGGGGAAGCCAGAATTGCTTATCAGGTTAAGGACTTGCTTTGCAGCTCTGGAGACCGAGGACTGAATCCTGGCCCCTGGCCCATGCGGACCCTTGCGTCAAACTGGGGTGTGCCTCCCATGAGGAAGGCCCCCAGTTTGGTTCTCACCAGGGAAGCTTCCCATGTGGGAAGCTCCTGGTTTGGCCCCTAGCTCGAAGGGGGCGTGCTTCCCACATGGGAGGTCATTGGCCTGGTTCCCACCCTGTGTGGGCCCCTCCCCACCTGTGTGGAACGAAACCATGTTGAAAACTGATGTACAACTGTAGAGACTGCTCTGGGCCCTCCCCCTTCTCTCTGTTTCTCTCTGCCTCTCTCTTTCCCTGTCAAAAACAATAAAATAAATCTTAAAAAGTAAAGAGAAGAACTAGAGATCTTTGTATGCATTTTTTAAAAACAAGTATTTAATTTATAATGTGGCATTTGGGTGAGAGTTCCTGCAAATAAAATCTGAGGCTAAGAAATGATAAATATATAAAACCTATTATAAATATAAAAGTAATAGCTATTTGTATTAAGTCTCATTTCATAAAAAAAAACATGCAATTTAAATTATTTATTATAAATTTCCACTGAAATGAGGGAGGTGAGATATTTGAGATGACAACTATAGGATTACTGTATTGTCCTTCAGCATACATTTTGGGGCTAATTTTGTAGAAAGATGTTTAATTGTCTTACAATATCATTTCACTGGGCTAGCACACTAGTGGAATTTGAGCCCCAGTCTGCTAGGGACTCTTGTTACCAAAGGGATAAAAAATATAACCTTTCCCATTATTTTAGCATTGCCAGAGAGAAGGCTGATTACCCCCAAGAAACATAGATACAGGAGTTTAGTAAATGCCAAGTTAGAAAGAGTGGAAGGCTGGTTGTGAGCAGGGGTGTGCCAAGGGTAAAGACCCCAAACAAAAGTCAGCCTTGTATCAACAGACAGAGCCAGCAGCAAGCACTTCCCAACAAGGAGGTGAGCCTGCAAATAAATCAATCATCAGAGGTTCTGAATAAGTAATCACATACCCAGGTCCTGTGTATAATCTTCAAAGGTTACTAAGTTTCCCAGTGCAGGATACCCTGGGGCGAGAAAACAGGAGTGCACTCAGAAAATGATTAGAAGAACAGCATTAGTAGAACTGTATTCCATATTTCATAGTGTAAATATTTTTCCTAGTTCCCTCATCAAGAAAAGCTAAACGTTGATCTGTGGACCTCATGATACCATATTTATAGTTTCTTGGGTAGACATAGCTACTTAAAATAAAACAATAAGAATTTTATTCTAAAAAATAATAATAATAATAATGGTGAGTCAGTGTTAACATTTCCTCTCTTGTTTCCTTTTGTAGTCTTTTTAAAACTCTGTTGCAGGTAATAGATACATTCCAAGTATGTTGGTTTCTTATTGATGCTGTAACAAATTGTCACAAACTTAGTGTTTAAAAGGACACAAATGATTTTATTTTCGACAGTTTGGGAAGTCAGAAGTCCACATGAGTTTCAAGTGGCTAAAATCAAGTCAACAGTAGGGGCTGCCCAGAAAGGCTGTACAGATGAATCTGTTTCCTCGCCTTGTCAGATTTCTAAAGGCTGCCTGCTCTTCTTGGTTCAGGGTCCCCCTCAAGCTTCAAAACCAGAAGTGTAGTAATTGTAAATCAATCTGTCTCTGTCTCTCACTCTCTTCTGCTTCCATATTTACATCACCTTCCGCTGACCCTCCTACCTCACTTTTATAATGACCTTCGTGATTACATTAAGCCCACTCTAATAGTTAGGGAAGTATCCCCCATCTTAATACCATGGTTTTAATGACATGTCATTTTTGCCAAGTATAGAGTCATATTCCCAGGTTCCCAGGTTTAGGTTGTGGATTTTATTTTTTATTTATTTTTTTGGTGGTGGTGGTGGTGGTGGGTGGTGGGTGGAGGGGTTGGCAGGGTTATTGCCTACCACACTACGTCAAATACTGATATCTATTTGAAGTTAGAACCTATCTGAGCTTTAATGTGGGACTCTGATGCCCACTGTGTATAAACGTAGGCAGGTACCACCTCTTAGAGAATGCTTTACTAAAACAGCTGACTTCATTCCTGGTGACTTAGACCAGTGGAAAGGGCAGAGAGGTGTGAGTATGTGTGTGTGTGTGCGCGCGCGCTTAGGATTTGGGTATAGGAAATATTTCAAGTCAAAGTCAAAGCTTACTGCATATGATAGACTAAAGCTATATGAAAAATATGCTTAGTTAAGCAAGGAGAAAGTTTTAGCATAAGGGTCAACTGAGAAAACAGTAAATGTTAAGCCTGATGTTATTTTATTTTCATTTTATTTTTATGATTAGTTTCAGGTGTACAAAACAACACATGGTTAGACATTTATACCTCTCACAAAGTGATAACCCCAATAAGTCTTCTACCCATCTGACATCCTACACGGCTATTACAATATCATTCGCTCCATATTCTATGCTGTACTTTAGTATATCCCATGACTGTACATATATATTTCAAAATTGTTGCTGACATTTAATATTATTTTACATTAGTTTCAAGTGTAGCTTGCAGTGGTTAAACATTTATTTAATTTTGAAAGTGATCCCCTGATAACTCTAGTACCCATCTTACACCATACATAGTTTTTATATTACTGACTATATTACCCATACTGTATTTCAAATCCCTGTGACTATTTCGTGACTACCAATTTGTACTTCCTCTTCTCTTCACCTTTTTCACCCGCCAACCCCCCTCATATCTAGCAGCCATTAGTTTTTTCTTGGTATCTATGAATCTATTTCTGTTTGTTTATGTATTTTGTTCTTTAGATTTTACATCTAAGTGAGATCATATAGTATTTATCTTTCTCAGTCTGATTTATTTTACATAGCATGATAACCCCTAGGTCCATTTATGTTGTAAATGGTATTTCATTCTTTCTTACAGTGGAGTAATAGTTCATTGAATAAATGTACCACGGTTTCTTTTGTGTACATCCAATTGTTTGTTGATGAGCATTTCAGTTGTTTCCATATCTTGGCTATTGTGAATAGCACTGCAGTAAACATAGTGGTGCATATGTTTTTTT
The DNA here is from genome assembly GCA_004027555.1 of Craseonycteris thonglongyai. Taxonomy (NCBI): domain Eukaryota; kingdom Metazoa; phylum Chordata; class Mammalia; order Chiroptera; family Craseonycteridae; genus Craseonycteris; species Craseonycteris thonglongyai. Next base: position 8,711 of record PVKE010020090.1, read on the forward strand.
TTTGTTTGTTTGTTTCTGAATTAGTGGCCTGGAATTGCTGGCCATAAGGTAGTTCTCTTTTTAGCTTTTTGAGGAACCTCCATACTGTTTTCCCTAGTGGCTACACCAATTTGCTATCCCACTAACAGTGCACAGGGTTCTTTCTTCTCCACATCCTCACCAACACTTGTTGTTCGTAGATTTATTGATGATAGCCATTGTGACAGGAGTGAGGGTGTATCTCATTGGGATTACTATTTGCATTTCTCAGATGATTAGGGATGTTGATCATCTTTTCATGTCTATTGAAACAGCAGTTATAAGAGAATGCTGGAGAATAGGGGCACCATATGTAGACTATCTGACTTCAAATTCTTCTCTCTATGACTTTTTTGGTTGTAGGTGTTAAGCAAGTTATTTGACTATTCTACACCTCAATGTTCTTTTTGTTGTTATTGTTTGTTTTGTTTTGTTTTTTCCCTTTGCATAGTACCATGACAGTACCTGCTATATAAGATTGTTGTAAGGATTAAATGAGTTAATACATGGAGAGGGCTTAAAATGGTGCTTAGCACAGAACAATACTCATTAGATATTAAAATAAATAGTAAATCAATCCAAGTTTGTTAAAAATTCAATGTGTGGCAATTATGAAGATATCAATAATGTTTTGGACCTAATGGCTTCAGTATACTTGACTAAGTATAAAATTATATTTAATAACATTGAAATTATCTTCCATATTTCTAATATATTTCTACTAAACGTCTTCCATAAATGCTATTACAATTTTTATTTCTGGTCACATTGGAAATTTGAGAGAAAAAATATATTATATTATTAGAATCTGAGAAACTTACCTGAAGGATATTAGCCTTTCTAGTCAAATGCTTCTGTTGGGCCTACCTGTCTAACTTAGGTTCCTGATAACCACATCACCCATTTCCACTTCACTCCCAGTATTGACCATTTTAAGTTGCAATACCTTAGTTAGTGGTAAGCATTAAATGATTTTCACTAACTGGGCAAAATGTGTCAGTTGTTATGTCGCTTTCAAACACTGTTTAGTATTTATCTATTTCTTTATATAGGAATTCTTTTTAAAAAAGATTTTGAAAGTCATTTTCCTCTATATATCTAGTTAAAAATAAACTCAGTTCAGGCTAGTTTTGCTTTTTTTTGGAATGAAAACCACAAGGACACAAAACCCAGAAAAATTTCCTCGAAGCTGCTCAAAATTCTCTCTGAAGTTAACTGTGGGGAAACAGAAAACTTTAACAGAAATAATTTTAGGAGCTGTACAACTCCTGAATAAGAAAACATCCTAGAACTTTATGGTTGTGAACCTGGTTTGTTTTACTGATGATGTCTGAGTTCTTTTGATGTGTTTGACATTGGTGTCAGTCAATCATTAAACATTGATTATGAGACTTCAGATTAGTTGCTAGTAGCTCTCCTTTTGAAAAATGAAGATTTGGAAATTCAAATTCAGAGAGTAGAGAAGTAATATTTTCAATTGAATAGTCACAATAACTAGAAGACATTCAAATTGAATGTTGTTGTTTAAAACATTTTCTTGTATATTTTATATACTATAAACTAAATTAACTGCTATGTTTCAGCCTTTTTCAAATAGATTTTACAATTCAGGTATATTTTAAGTGATATTAGTGTTTATGCTTCAAAATGCTTCCCGTAGCACTCATTAAAACAATGTTCCGAAACAGCTAAAGCTGTGTTTACATCATTTCGCAGGATTTTTGTTCCTTCAAAAGAATAAAGGGATGTTACCAGGGCAATTATCTATAGAGGCAGGAGGATTCAGGAACAAAATTTTGCATTGATGAAGAAATAATACAAAGAACCATATTATTTGGTATAAAAGGATATTGTTGTTATTGAGAAAAGAGTTTTCATGGCACAGTTAAAAGCAGTAACTGGGGAAACTGGGGTGGCTTAGCGGGTTAAGCACTCGCTTTGAAGCCCCAAAGACCGAGGAGCGAATCCCGGCCCCGGCCCATGCAGACTCACATGCTGAACTGGGGTGTGCCCCCAGTTCACTTCTTGCCGGGGCCTATGTGGGAGGCTCCCAGCCCAGTTCCTGCCCTGAGCAGCCCTGTGCCCACCTGTGGAGTAAAACTAGATGGAAAATAATGTCAACTATGGAGACTGCTCTGGGCCCTCTCCCTTCTCTCTGTCTCTCTTTGTCTCTGTTTCCCTCTGTCAAAAATCAATAAAATCTTAAAAAAAAAAAAAAAAGGCAGTAACTACACTAATAGTTCCAATTATGAAGCTTCTAAGTTCCAAGTTCTTTATTCGTATTAACTTATTTAATTTTTACAATCCTTTCATGGAGGTCCTACTTCTATGTTATTTTTCAAGGGTGAAAACTGAGACATCATTTTGCCAGAGTGGTATAACTAGACCTGAATTCCAGGGTCAGCAGTTTCATCCCTTCAAGGTTCTATCCTAAGGTTGGTTAGATGGAAGTATAATATTTTTCTCCTGTATCATTTTTACCTTTAACACTTCAGAATAATTTTGTATAATTAATGAGTAGGACTCATTATTGTTGAAGAAAATTTTTTAAGGTTTTATTTTATTACTTTTGACAGAGACAGAGAGAGACAGGGACAGAGAGAGAGAGATAGAGAGAAGGGGGAGGGCCCAAAGCAGTCTCCATAGTTGCATGTCATCAGTTTTCCATGTGCTTTAGTTCCACATAGGTGGGTGGGGGCCGCACAGGGCAGGAACCGACTTGGGGCCTCCCACATGGAAAGCTCTCCCTGGCAAGGATCGCGTGGGATGGGGTTGGGATTCAATCCTCGGTTCCCAGGCTTCAAAGCAAGCGCTTAACCCGCTGAGCCATCCAGCTTCCCCATATTGCTGAAAATTTAAAACAATGACTTTACTTTCTTCTCGAATACAACAATACTTTTTCAACCCCTTTTATTTCTATCATATTAGTTGTACATATGACATTACCTACAGTCAAGCTTACATGAGACATTTATCAAATATTAGTTATTTTTATATTCTTGCTGTCTGTTTTCCCCAAACCACAAATTACATATTTCCTGCTTTCATATAAAGGAAGAATTAAATAAATATTTTTGAAAACAAGATGAATAGGCCGAGACCTTACCTAGAAGAACTTGAGGTCCTAATATGTCTAGTTTAAAAATACTAAGGTTTTCTGTTTTTTAAAGAAAACTTTAAAACCTTAACTGAAGTTGTTTTCAAGGTTAAATACAATTGACACTCTCAACTTTATAGTTTAGTTTAAATCCCTTAAGCTGTGGCATTCAACTTGGTCAAACGTGTTTTCTACATCATTTATTATGATAAGTTTACCCATCTGGGCTAGGTATATTTGCAAATATGAAATGAATATAAAGTATTTTCTTTTGCAGAAGGAGTGAAATGAATACAAACTAGATAGTTCATCTAAAAATTTAGAATGCTTCAGGCTTAAACAATGTATATGTTTAAGGTTAGACCCCATTTAATTCATCACATGAATTGTATGCCAATAATAATTCTGGAAAAATAAACCCAAAAGCTTTAAGTTAGATTGTTTTCATATATTGCATAATTATGAAGTTTGTAAATTGAATTCAATTACAATAATTGTAATTAAATTATATTCAGAAGTTTTTATTTTTATTTATTTATTTTTATTTTTATTTTTTTTTAAGATTTATTTATTGTTTCTGACAGAGAGAGACAGAGATACAGAGTCAGAGACAGAGAGAAGGGGGAGAGCCCAGAACAGTCTCCATAAATGCACATCATTGGTTTTTCCACATAGTTTCACTCCACAGGTGGGCGGGGCTGCACAGGGCAGGAACTGGGCTGGGGTCTCACCCCAGTGAGAACTAAACTGGGGGAACTCCCCAGCTCAGAACATGGGTCCACACGGGCCGGGGCCAGGACTCGATCCTCGGTCCCCAGGGCTGCAAAGTGAGCACCTAACCCACTGAGCCATCCCGACCTCCCCAGAAGTTTTTATTTTTGTGACAACATTTTGTGATATTTATAATAGTTTATACAAGTAAAAGATAGAGATAAATTAGGTCATTGGATAGCACTGAAAACTTGGAAACTTGAAACAAATAATTGTGTACCTTTTCCAACTGCAATTAAATTTAATTATTTAATTAAAATAGTAGTCTTTTAGCTGCTACCAACATATTTTGGAAACTCAGTATCTCATTCCACTGTTACTGAAGAAAACTGTAAGATTGCCAATCTTGTCAATACTTTTGATAAAAACCAACACACACACACACACACACACAATTTTAAAAAAGAATTTAAGTGTTTAGGCAAGCACTATGATGGCTTTGAAATCATGTGAAAGATATCTGAATAGTATTATCTAATACATTTGTTATCATGTTTCACGCTGGGAGGACTCTGAAAAGAGCCTTATTGTAAAATGAAAGTGTGATTTCCAATTATTAGATTCCTTACATGTTTCTCTGATGAGTCTGTTAGCTAAGAGCAGGACAGTGTCTTGTTCACCACCGTTTTCTCTGAGCTTGATCATGCCTCATGCCTAGTAGGCACTTAATACTTACTGAATGGAGAAATGAATGAATAGGTGGGTTATTTGTTCTTTTACCTCTCCTTTCCTGATTTTCACTCAAATATTGTGCAGACTGCTCTATGAATATGAGGATTCTGACATTGGGGTTACTTAAAGCTTGAATAAGCTATAGCAAGCACAAAGGATACAAAAATGAGCCAGGGACCTTGTTCCTAGGTATGTGACAGTGGGAGTAGAGATTGAGTGTAGAGAAGATTATTCCAGCCCTGCATGGCCCCTGCTCACCCTTGTGGAATGAAACCATGTAAAAAACAGATGACATACAACTATGGAGACTGCTCTGCAACCCCCACTTCTCTCTGTCCCTGTTTCTCTCTGTCTCTGTCAAAAACAATGAAATAAATCTAAAAAAAAAAAATTAAACTAGAAACAGGCATTTCAGAAAACATTTTCTGGGGAAGCTGGAATGGCTCAGTCGGTTAAGCGCTCACTTTGCAGCCCCATAGACCGAGGATCGAATCCTGGCCCCAGCCCATGCAGACCCATATGCTGAACTGGGGAGTGGCCCCAGTTTGGTTCTCACTAGGGTAAGACTCTGGCCCAGTTCTTGCAGCCCCGCACCCACCTGTGGAATGAAACTATATGGAAAAACTGATGGTGTGCGACTATGGAGACTGTTCTGGGCCTTCCCCCTTCTCTCTATCTCTGTCTCTGTATCTCTCTCTGTCAAAAACAATAAAAATAAATCTTAAAAAATATGTTTGCTTCAAAAAACATTTTCTCATGAGGTCATGAATTCTCAGAGAAACATGTTTACTTTTAAATAATGATTATGTTATTATAATGAATAAGTCACTGCAGATCTAGGACAAAATCTTTTCTCTTAATCTTTTTACTCCCTCACAAAATTGACCTTCCAAATTTATTTCCTTTAAAAATGTAACTTAGAACATATTTCGTATAGAATTCTTCTAAATTAAAGGAAATGCACATTGAGTTATATTAAAGCAACCCATATTTTAGTGAAAGTATGATCAACTTCTGAACCTCTGTCAATGAATAATTTATTTTTACTGCCTACTATGTGGTGCACTCCTAACATTTTTATAGTTTCTTTCATCTCTAAGAGCATATCCATGCTCTATTCTGTACATTTAATGAATGTTTAAGTGGATGGAGAATATCAAAGTGATACTATTGCAAAAATAAATAAATAAATAAGAAAAGAAAAAGGTGTTACCATATTGTTTTTTGTCTTCTTTATTCCCTTCTCTCCCCCACCTCCTTGCCTCCTTTCTTCCTACTTCCTTCTTTCTTTCATTTTCAAATTAATACCTCCAGAAACTGTGTCAAGTCAAGTGCAAATGGCAGATTGAAAAACTTTGACACATTGTTTATATGCAAATAAATTTTGCTAGTACAGATAATACTTAATCTGTTTATTAAAACAAGAACAACAGAAGTTTTACTTGGGAAATGTTTCTAGTATTTAGAGCTATTGTTTGTTGGAAATGCTAAATGAGTCATACCAATGAGTGAAAACAAAACAAAACAACTCCAACACATTTTGTGACTACCTAGTAGAAAGACACAGACAAAATTTTTCCCACTGAATTGATTTCTTACAGTGGAATATGCCAATTCTATTTTTACATTTCCATTTTATTTAGATCTGTAGATACACTAAGAGGGACATTATCAAATATACTGGAGAATGTAATCAACTGATCACATTAATTTTCTTTGGATTCATTCTTTAACTTTTCTTAACTTATAGAAGATTAGTGAATTATGATGTTTAGAGATGTATACCAGTCTCAAATTCTCTAAAGAATATGTGAATTCATAAATACAAAAATTATTGTTACGTAGATCTGGTTAAAATTACACATGCATATAATAATATATATTTACCGGTATAAGCAGAAAAATATATAAGATATAAAATTTAAAATAATTTATAATTACATTATGCATTTTATTTTATTATTTTTATTATATATCATGACAATTTTTGAGAAGACATAGATGATTAGATATATACCTAGAGTTAAAGATGATAGGAAGATTCTCTGCATTTCAAGTGAGTAAATACACGTAGGAGTACTTTAAACAAGTAGGAGTGTATATGTCTAATATATCACACTAGACATGCAGTAGTATCCCAAAGAGTATTTAAAACTTTGTGATAAACATGGTACATTTTTCTGAAGAAGTAATTTACTTAATAATTTTGATAAAATCAACTATTTTATCTGAAAAACAAATGTTATATTATTTTTGTACATTTATAATGAAATCTGGGAGTTTTGTTTGTCTTCTTAATGTGTATAATCTATTGCCATTACCGATCCTTCAATAGAAGCAATTAGGAATACCCCACAGAAGGCTGACTTCACGACCTGCCATTCCATCTCTCTCCTAACTCAGATGTTTCAAATATATGACTTTATTTAGTGTATTGTGAGATTAGCTAATCTCTAATTAAAATTGCCATTATGATTACATTGTTCCTAAATTCTGAGTTTAGTTTTTCTCTTTATATGTAGCATGATGATATTTACATCTGGACCTAAAAAGCACCCTGGGCAATAAAGGGGACCTTACAAGGTCAAGGCCATTTTAGAACTAATTGCTCTTAGCTTCTTCAATTTTAACTCTTCACTTGTTGGTCATGGGCCGGGCAGGAATCAATTGACACAGTTATCTCGGCTTTTGATGTGAATTTAATAGACTATTTAAAAAGAACCAATAAGAGATGTTGAGACATACAGAGATTAACAATAGCTGAAAACCATAAGGCCCTGGTGTAGAAGAAGGACCAACATTTACCAAAGCCTGGTGAAGACTGAATTGATGGCTGCTGCTTCCAGAACACCAAAGCAGGAAGGGAGTGTATAAAGAAAGATCCCTCCTTTCTTCTCTCACCCCCCTGCCCCACCAGTCTCTTAAAGTGACTCATTGCTGTAAACTAGAGAAGCCAGAATGCAAAAGAACAACGGTAATGAAATCTTGGGGCCACCTCCCACAGCATGAAAAAGAACCAAAAACAAACAAACAAACAAAGCAAGGCAGGAAATGAATGGAGGTGGCAAATGAAGAATGACCAGCAAATGAGTTCCAAACAGAACTGCCCAACTTTGGATCTTTCCACTAAGAACCAAATGGTTTTGTTTTGTTTTAATTTAGGGGCCTTTTCTATTTTGAGGGAATACATGAGTAGATGCATCCATTTTAGCTTTTAAAATCAGTGAGTTCAATTCTATGATACTAGAAATGATACATGTTTGGTTTTTGTTTTAAATACAACTGAAACTTTTATAAAGTATTAGGTAATCTCTATTCTAAATGGGTTTGGTTTCCTACCAAAAGTCCTCCAGATAAAGGCATATAAAACAATTTAGTGTATTTACTTGAAATGATGAAGAATTTATTGTAATTTCAATTTCCTTTTATGAACAAGCATAAAATTAAATATTTAAGCATAATTTTATCTTAGAAAATATAGAAAATGTTTAGTTAAAATGTACAGTTGAAGTGGAGGAAGATAATAAATAAAACATATATTTTCAGCACTGTAAAAGCAGCTAACTATGAATCCACTCCATCTTTAAGTATCTAAGTAGATTTTGTTCATAATTTTTCTTCTAATAATTCTTCTATTTGCTTGACATGTAACTTTATTACTTTATACAATATATAGTACTTGATTCTGGAATATATTTTTGAGTAATAAATGCTAGTTAGCAAACTTAATTTTTGTAAAGTGTGGGTAGATCTTGCAAGAAGAAACTTTATAAAGTATGCGGATACTTAATCAGCATAATTTTCATTAAAATAAGCTCTCTTTTATTGAGAATTAAAATCACTAGTAAGCATAAATAATTGGGAAACTATCTAGAGTTTTCTTCTGTTCATTCATTTGGGTACATATTTCTTTGTTTCTTCATTTTGGCTGCCTTTCTATATGTTTCTTTGTATTAGGTACATCTACTAATACTTTGTATTAGGTACATCCCAGTCTTGGCCAGGTTGCCTTTCGTAGCAGATGCTTTTTGAGCCCCTGCCACAGTCTCCCTGGTCACCTGCTCCAGATGTTCCATGAATATTATTTGTGTGGATTGTATCATCAAACTATAATTAAGCCTTAATTGCTACTGGCATGTCAATCGATGGGATTGACCCTAGGGCTGATAGACTGTGGGGTGTGGCCATGTTCACAGCTTATGGGCTGCTGTACAAAGGGCTTACCCCATTGAATGGGATTTGCCCACCCTTTGTGTATGCCACTTGTGGGGCTAATTGAGTGGCACTCTGCTGTGGTCTGAAGCAAACCTCAAGTATGTTGGTTCTGGGGCCTCTTGGGAGGAGCTCTGGTGTAGACCCAGTTCAGTCACTCACTACCTATGATCCCAGGGACTATCTACTAGGAACTACAAAGTGATCCTCGGTTTTTCACTGCTTGTGCTAAACCTGGAGATGCATGGGAGAGGCCACACTAATAACCAGTAATGACAGCTGCCAACTGTACTGGCCTGGGGTAGCTTTGCAAAAAGCCAGGATACCCCAACGTCTGCTGCTACCTGCTGGCTTTTTTAAGGTTCAACGGCTGAGAAAGCCTCATGAAGTACACAAGTTGGGTGAGGTAGGGTCTCAGGGAGTCACAAGTGTTGGAAGAGTTGTGTTCACCACATTAACGTAAATTCTGGTTTGGTGCCAGTGCTATGCCTATAAGCTCTGTGTGTGGGAATTAGCCTTGCTGGGAGCTCCATACAACCACTCTTTTGCATTCCCCAACATTTGCTCAGGACACTCCTCAGCGTAGGTAAAAATTATCAACCTGCCAAGAAACTACAAAGTGTTTTCCTTCTTTTCTGTACCTTCTACAATCCTATCGAGTGTTGGAGTTTTGACCAAAGACTGGGCCATTGACTTCACACACCCTACTCCCTGAAGCAATGATTGCAAGCTAAGTCCAGGGTGTGAGATGCAGGAAAGGAAAGTATAGAGGAAGACAGAAAAACTTTTCACAAATGATACTTTTACCTCTGAATATAAACAGAAATGCTATATTCATTACATATTACTTATTTTTAATCAAGAGATCACATATTAATACCAAACACAGCAAAGTCCATCTAGAAAGATAGGATAAAAATTATTAGCTATCTCTTTGACATAGGAATATATCATGAGACTTTCTGCTGTTAGTTGTATGTACTAGAAAACTATAAATTATGTCTGTAGACATAAAAATATAGTTATTTTATCTTGTCTTGCTGAAAACTAATACTCTGAAAAATAAATCCAAAAAAGTACATTTCAAAAATGTCAAGAAATAGTTAAATAATAATTCACCTGTTTGAGAAAAAAATATTTTTAACCTATTAACCTGAAAAAGACTGAATAATAAAAAAACTATAGGTCATCTCAATTGATAATTGTTTTTTCAGTTAGAGGACATGGGGAATGTGTGTGAATAATAGCCTATCCTCTCACTAAACCTCTTTGCCCTAACTCATTTGCTTCAACTAAACACAAAACTGTAAAGAAAAAAAAAAGTGACAGATTTTGAATCTTCTTATATTATTTCACAGCAGTTCATATGTTGACGTGACACTACATATGATGTGTAATAATCAAATTACCCCAAAGCAAGCAGTAAATGGTTCTCATTATCCTGGGATATTCTGATAACTATAAATCAGGAAACCAAAAATGACAAGTAATTGTTTCAGTAAAATGACAACTAAATTATAGTATGAACTGTTTGCAGTTCATGCTAGAATATGCACTATTCCATGTTCTGTATGATATATAAAGTATGTACACATTCATCGCTATTGGAAATAACTTACCAGTATGACTGAAAAGGAAAATGAGCACTGTTTGGGTGTAGCCCTAAGGAAAAAAATAATAAAAATGACAGCCTCAATAACATAATTCAACCAATTTAATCAAAGGAGAATGACAAAAAATCAAGGATAAGTGTCAAAATAAAAACGAGTTTGGAAAGCACATACTCTAATCATTACCAGAAGCAAGTAATGATACCTTTGTAAAACAGAGTGAGAGAAGGTAGGAAGGAGTTGTGAGCTAAACTATATCCTAGACAATAGCAGTACTTTAAGGTTGTAAAATAACTGGGTTATTTTATATATACCATGCATATCAGTGGACATGCCAATGTCCACCCCAGCACTGAAATTTAGATTACAATGATTGTTTAATAGACTGGCTATATTATATACACATTTTTTTCTACATGGTATAAAACAATTAAAATTCATTATAAAAGATCACTTTTTTTCATTCATACATTCAAACAAACCTTTATACAAGTCATTAAAAAAAAAAAAAGGCTCCAGTCATGTTCACAAGGAAAAATCATTAAACTCTTGTCCAACAGAACTAAAATTATAGAATCACTAAAAACAGGGACATGTCTTTTATGAGTAAATATATTCATTTTATTCTTCTCAATTTAGCTTAGTATTTCAAAGATGCAGATAGCAATTGCCTTAGATATATAAATAACTTTTGATTTATCTGTCTCGCTGGCTATTTAAAAGCTATGATGTAAAACTGTTGTAGATGCTTCAATTAAACTAACATGTTAATAAACTGACTTGATAAGTGTTTTTATAAAAGAATATTTGTAACATTATATGCTTTGGTGCTTAGAAACATGTCCTGAAAGTAAGACTTAGCTCAAACAGGCTTAGAAAGATTCAAGATGGCAAAGTAGATAAACACTGTGCTCACTTCCTTCCATGACCACATTAAAATGACAACTAAATTATAGAACAATCAGCCTGGAGAACCATCTAAAATCTAGGTGAACAGAAGTTTTATCACTAGGGATGTAAAGAAGAAGCCATGCCGAGACTGGTTGGAGAGACAGAGAACTGAAATGGACTTAGCATGGTTCAGTGGTTTGCTTAATATGCTGATTCCTAATCCTGTGAATTTTCTATTAGTGATATGAGTAAAATATTTGGTTTCTATTTTATGAAAAAAATTAGAGTAAAAAGAAATTTTTCCCTTTACACTAAGCAAAAAATAATGTTGAATAATTTAATTTTGCTTAACTGGATTTGCAATTTATTTTGTAGAACTGCTAACTTTTCTAACTTAGAAACATGTCCATTTGGCAGATATTAGTTTTTTTTGCTGACACAAAGAATATTAAAGGGATCACAATCTCTTTTTTTCTTTTCAGTGAAGTAAAAGAACCCACTGTTTATTATGTTTGGTCATCAGTGACCTCTTTGAACACAGGTTACAAGTTACATGGGTGAAAAATTACTAAATGGGAAATGAGTATATGATTGATCATGATTTCTGATGGAATCAAACAAATGTTTTATTATGGCTCTACAGTTTTAACCAAGATGCAATATTTAACACACGAAATTTCAGATTGCAAATAAACCACCACCTACAGGCTTGATATTTGCCTTAGTCGTTAAAAACAAACAAACAAAAAACAAGGCTTCAGATGCTAACAAGATTGAGAAACAAAAATTAAAATTAAAACAAAGAGGCAAAAATTATTCAAAGTGAAATCAGAGGAACTTTTAACTAGTAGGAAAAACATTTCTTGCTGCAGAGAAATTGTAACTTAATTGAACTTTTACAGGATGTGCAGGTAGAAAGAGAATAATTTTCAGACTTTAAATGATTATCAGAGCACAGTGGCCTTGAAGGACTGGTATGTTCTTCTAGTAGGTGCTTCCTTCATTATAGAAAGATCAGCCTGTTATCTCATGTACCTGATAAATTTTTTAAAAAGGCAATCATGCATTTTAAATAGAAAAGGATTTTTATGTCTCTAGATCTGTTTTCTGCTATTCAGGCATGATATACTGTTCTCTAAGGGTGAGCAACCCTACTGAGAATTGATATTGAGTTATCTCACTTTGCAAAATCTCTTTTTAACTTTTAAGATTTTAAAATATACTTCTTTGAGTAGTAGAATGCAATAAAAGTAATTACCTCACAGACTACTTTATCATTTTTTAATTAAAAGACCAGGTAACAGATAATATCTGTATTCAGAGAGTTGGCTCCAAGAGGAACGTATCTAGAGGTCATTCTTCTTATCTTTCTTCTAGATGAAATTAGTTCTGTTGTTGCTGTTGTTTTTAAATTGCTGTTCTTCCTTGTCTTTATATTTCAGAGAATGTTATAATATTCTATTTGTTAGACTAAATATTAGCTATATAGTCAATTCAACACCTGGAAAACTGATCTCTACAAATAATCCAAATGTTGCCATTTTTATTTCTCCAAAGCATCATAGGATTATACAAAAGCACATCTCTTTTTTTGTTGTTGTTGTATTAAGTGATTGCCATTTATTAACTCTTTCTTTATTTTGTAAACTCCATATCAAAACTGTTTGCTTTTTTTAAATTCTAACGAACTTAGAAATATTATATGGACACCGTATAAGCCTATACACTGAGGTATTTAAAAGCTATGTGTTTCAAACTAAAGAACTGTCAAATATCTATTTTGAATAAAGCTCTTTCCCAGTACCTTTTGGGAGAGAATAGATAGAAAGATTAAAAACACATGGTGTCTGGATTCTAGGCACATATGATGTATGGACTGTTCAGTTTAAACTGGGTTGTCAAAATTTAGCCTGTTTAATAAGAAAACAGTTCAGTATTTGGGACACAAAAAAATAATTTAAGCTTCAATAACAGAATGGTCTTCAAGAGGTATCTGAACTCAGCATGTATAGAAAATTGCCCATTTATTTATTCATTTTTCTATTAAAAGTGATATTCTCTTGGCCAGAAAATTCTACATTTCTCTTTTCTCTTTGTATCTCTGGGGAAGAGAAAGTGCTCAATGCTGGTTGTATAAGTGACAGATGGACCGACTGAGTAAATAAAATTGAAGCTCAAAATCTAGGGTTTCATTGGTCAGGAGTATGCCATTCATTATTTTATGATCTCCATGTAAGTATGGAAGTCTAAGTGACCAGCAAACCTAAGATGTTGGGCAAACAGACAAGGTTGGTCAGAGAGCAGATATAGAATATCACTTGTGACAAAATGACTTTATTTTATATGTGGATAAATGTAATTTCAGACTTCAATTACTTATATTGACTGAAAGTTTTTAGTTGCCATCTAAAACTCACTTCACCTGATTAACCTCTCAGTCATCCAACTTAACTGTACCATTTAGCTCTTTTTTCTGACCACAATAGTATATTTTATTGGAAACCAATATCTGTAATTGAATTAAATAGCTTGTACTCTACTAAGGCAGTATCAAATAAGACATTTTAATTATAGAAATGGCAAACCATGGTATAAGAAGTTAAATGTTTGCCTGGACGACGAAACTTAGTTAATTATTTCCCTAAATTTTTACTTGCCAGATTTTACACGTTTGGCCTATTAAAGTGCAAAACACCCTAATTAATAGAGAGATGGGTTAAAAGAATCCTCAAAATCAATGTAACAAAAGTAGTCAGCTGAAGATAATTCTATGAAAATAAATCATTAAATTGAATAGTAATATTTATTAGGATTTTGAGTTAGGTGATTGATATTCAGCCTTTTTTTTGTTCTCTCTTTTCAAGATTTATCTATCTATCTATCTATCTATCTATCTATCTATCTATCTATCTATCTATCTATCTATCATCTTGATAGAAGAGACAGAGAGAATGGGCAGGTCCCAGAACAGTCTCCATAATTGTATGTCATTAGTTTTCAATATAGTTTCACTTCACACTGGTTGACAGGGACTGCACAGGGTAGGAACTGGGCCAGGAGCCTCCTGAATGGGAAGCTTGCCCCATCAGGAACTGAACTGGGGCCTCCAATGTGGGAAGCACACTGCAGTTCAGCAAATGGGTTTGCACAGGCCAGGGCCAGGACTTGATCCTTGAATCCTGGGGCTGCAAGGTGAGTGTCCAACCTGCTGAGCCATCTCAGTATCCCACTCAATCTTTTTCTTTAAGAAATAATATAAGTAGAATCATAAAATATTTTTATTACAATTTCAAAATTGAATGAAGGGAAAAGAAATCATAAAGTTAAAGAAAATAGAGTGAAATGATGTTAATTAAGAATGTTTCAGTATTAATATGTTCTAAATAAAAGCATATACAAATGAAGCTTACTGTAACAGTCAATAGCACGGTTTCTGATGGAGATCGACTTGAGGCTGAACTTGGCACTTACCAGTTAGCAGCTGTGCCTCAGTGTCCTGAGCTCTAAATGAAATTAGTAACAATGTTTACCTTATAGAATATTATGAAAGTTAAATGTATTGATGCTTATAAAGTTTTTAGAACAGTGGCTACCACATGGTAAACATTTTATAAGTGTAAGTGAAGAACAAATAAGTAATATGGATGTAGCTCTTCAAAGATGATACTAAGTAAGACCTGCTAAATATGAAAGACTATATAACCACAACAGAAAAACAAATGGCTGTGAGTTCCTTGCTCATTTTTCTGCGGTACCAGTAACAGCATGCCTAGGTGACGTAAGTGAGCATAATGTGATTTTAAAATAGTCCTTTAAAGGATTTAGATTGAGTATGCGGATGTGCTGCTACCTACTCTTACCACTTTTCTTCTGTGTTTCACCTTCATTTTATGCATGTTGGTTTATTTAGGCTCTTTCTATTGTTTTGTAGTTGTTTTAAAATTGTAACATAATGTTTAGGAAATATTTATAAAATAGTACTGCTAGAAGCTATCCATATAGTATTTGAACTCTTTAGAGGTAAGATGTTGTAAAAACCTAATAAATAATTAAAAGATTACAGAGTCAATAAGAATAGAAATACATAGAAGTGGTATGCTTAGAGTATGACCATAAAGAATCCTGGGTATAATTTATTTCAGAGAGCCAGTATTTTCCTAACTCTCATAAAAAATGGAATGCAATTCTAGACTGAGTGTGATTTCAAAGGCCAATGCTTTTAAGATATGGCTTATGAAAAGCCAGAGAGGGGCAGCCCTTTTCTTGCTTTGATATTGAGTATCAAAAATCTTTGGACACATAGAAACAAGTCATTAAATTATATATATATATATATATATACACACACACACACACACATGTAAATAAATAAATAAATAAACATATATGTAAATAAATAAATAAATATATATGTGTGTATATATATATATATATATATATATATATGTATATATCCATGTGCCTTGAAGCTGAAGGATATATGGCTATCTCAGAAAGTAATTTACATGTAACTTGTGATAAAGAAAGAGATCAATTTGGTAAAACTTGAATACCATTTTCTCCAGTGACCAAATTGAAAATGTTCCTTTTTGTGAGGAATGGTGTGGTACATGTGATGACTAGAAGAATTTAGGTTACTTTGAAAAATTCTTGATTATTTCTTTATCTCTCTCTTTAGTTGATTGAATAATGTAAAGCCATAGTATGTGGAGACATTTGTCTACCATCTTTGCAGATTCAAGAAAACTTTTGCTGTTATGTGTTGATAAAATGAGACACTCAGAATGTTATACATGTCTTGATGCTACACACATTTTTTCACAGTTTAGGATTAAATAATTTATGATAAACTGGCTTTGTTATGGTGAATCTCCACAATCATAAAGTCAAAGCCGTTTGCCTCTTTTCTAGCTTCATAATTTCTTAATTGTTAATTATTTGTCATGCCACATTTATATTTTGTTAACTAAATAAAATGCAAGAATCTTAGTCAACAGTTTTTAGTTTTTCAGTTTCTACTTTTGACATTTTTGCTGATCTTTTTTCTCCCCCGAAACTTTACTCATTGCATATAGCATCCATTCATTCATTCATTCTTACATATTTGATTACTTCAACAAAAATTTATTAATCACTAAATAGGTGCCAATCACTGCTCACTGTTGAGAATGCAGCAATATGCCAAACATAAAATCCCAACCTTCATGAAGCAAGTATTCTAGTGGTAGAAGATAGACAATGTCTAAGAAACATAAGTAAAATGAGAAGTGATAGTAAATAGTAAAATTTTGAGAAGTGGTATATGCTATGATAAAAATAAAGCAGGGAAGAGGTATGGGTAGTGTTTCAGGGAATGAGGAAATTGTCGTTTTAAATATGGTTGCCTGGGAAAGACCTTATAGGAAAGGTGACATTAAGGGAGGCAAGAAATGGAACCAAGGATGTCCTGGGAGGCAGTGGGGAGATCATTAAGGTAAATGTTGTAAGGTTGGAGAAGGTTTACATATGTAAGGGGATAGCAGAGAGGTCAGTGTGTCTACAGCCATATGAGGAGAGTGAAGAGTTGTTAAGGTGAATTCAGAGAAGTATGGGGGGCCAGATCACATAAAGATTGAGAGGCTTTTGCAGGGTCTTTGGATCCTACACAGAGATAGAGGCTTCTGAAAGACTGAGCAGGGGAGTATCATGATTTGACTTCAGTCCTGAAAAAGGGGTGCTAAGATGGCTCACTCAGCAGGTTGTGCACTCAACTTACAGTCCCGGGGTCCAAGGATTGAATCCCAGCCCTGGCACGTGTGTACCCTTATTCTGAACTGGGGTGTGCCCCCAGTTTGGCTCTTGACATGGCAACCTTCCCATATGGGAGGCCCCCAGCCCAGTTCTCACCCTGTGCAGCCAGGCCCATGCCCATATGTGGAATGAAAATTAAGTAGAAAACTGATGCCGTGCAACTATGGAGAATGCTCTGGGCCTTCCCCCTTCTCTCTGTCTTTCTCTGTCTCTGTGTCAAAAACAATAAAAATAAATCTTAAAAAAATCCTGAATGGATTCTTTACCTATTGTATCAAAAAAATATAGAATGGGAGCAAGAACAGTGGCAGGCAGGCAATTAAGAGGACACTGTAATGACACAAGTGAGAGATGATAGTGGATTCGACTACAGATGGTGGGAAATGGCTTGGATGAGTATATAATTTGAAGGTGCAATACATAGGATTTCTCAACAACAAAAAATAAACAAAGGAGTAACGGGTGGCATGAGCAACTGGAAGGATGTGGTTGCCATTACCTGGTAAAAGAAGAGCACCACCAATAGGAACTGGATCTTAAGGAATGATCAAAAGGTTGATTTTGGTGTTAAATTTGAGATGTCTAGTGGATATTTAAGTGGAGATGTCTGATTTAATCCACAGTTTTCATATGAAAATGTTATCCACAAAACTTAGACAAGTTCTGTGATGAATGGATGTAACCAAAATTTTTTAAGAATAACTCATGTCTAATTTTCACTCTTTCAAAATTTACCCTCTCTTAAAATAGGGTTCTTTTGCTGGGTCAGTTTGTGCGAATGGACTGAGTCCTATTCAAAACTCTCATCTCACACATTTGTTCATAGCAACATTACTCATGGTAGCCAAAAGGTGAAAGTAACCCAAGAGTCCATTAGTGGGTAAGCAAAGGCAGTATAGACAGACTAGAATATTATTCAACCTTAAACAGGAAGGAAATTCTGACCCATTCTATAACAACATGAATTAATCTTGAAGACGTTATTCTAATTGAAATAAGCTGGTTATAAAAAAAGACGAATAAGATTTGATCCCACTTATATGAGGTACTTAGGGTAATCAAATTCATAGATACAGAAAGTCTAATGGGTATTGTTTCAGTCTTGCAAGATGAAAAAAGTTCTGAAGTTTGGTTACACAACGATGAGAATGTACTCAAGACGATAGGACTATATGCTTTAAAATATTTATAATGGTAAATTTTACATTATGTGTACTTTGACACAATAAAATTTTATTTCATTTATTTATTTATTTATTTTTTAACATAAAACCTTATGTTTTGTTTTTTTAATTTTTATTTATTTTTGACAGAGAGAGAGAGAGAGAGAGAGAGAGAGAGAGAGAGAGAGAGAGAGAGAACAAGAGAGAACTGAACTGGGGGAGCTCCCAGTTCAGCATATGGTTCCTCACGGGCCGGGATTTGATCCTTGGTCCCCAGCGCTGCAAAGTGAGCACTTAACCCATTGAGCCATCCCGGCTTCCCCTAAAATTTATTTTAAATACTTTATTTCCTGTGTCTGCTGTTCTCTCTTGATGGTCCCTGCTGCACACTTTCTCTCCTTTGATTCTCTGAAGTTCCCATTGGCACAAAATTATGGCAGACAGAGTTTTCAGATTGCAAGATTCCTGGATAGAGAAAGGCATGAATCAATAGGTAGGAATCAACCTCAAATTCAATGTCAGGTATCACTGGTCCCGGAAAATTATCTGCCATTATATAACAGACTGATTATACCTTTCTTGGCACAGACTTCACATCATATTTCTAGGGTCTTTCTCCCTCTCCAAGACCTTTGTTCATCACTCTTGATATCCGTGTGCCTAAAACCCTCAATTTCCATTTCCTATGCCCAACTGTCCTTGTGAAATTCTGAAGTCCTGTACCTTTATTTTGTAGACCATGCCCTGGTATACATTAGGCTTCATATTTATATTCAGAGAGTCTATCTAGGTATTTTCCACATGAGTTATAGATTGAAAATGAATTATAATTTCCAAATAAATTTCTAAATGAGAAGAATTATTAGTCTTCCTTAGTATTC
>PVKE010020091.1:0-27830 GCA_004027555.1 Craseonycteris thonglongyai
CTTTTGGGGGGGGGGGGGAAGTATGTCTTATGGAGCAAAAAAAATACAGTAATTCCCTTCTTTTCTCACTCTGAAAGACATAATTATAGGAGAGTGTAGAGCTGAACTGGCTCTAAAGTGTGTCAAAACTGCTTTGCCTCAATAACGAATAATAAATCACTTGCAATACTCAAAATGGACTGCAATCTAGCTCTGCCTCCTCACAGCAGGACTGAAAACCTAAGGTAAAAACAAGGATCCCTCAGCTAGTAGCATATTGGTAGGCTAAAGGGAAACCTTCACACTGAAACAAGCATGCAGATTCTATTCCCCAAGGATTACCTAGTGAAGAAAAAACTGAACACAAGTCACCACCAACCAGCCAGCCAGTGACACCTTTAATTTATTATACAGCATTATTCTTTATCAGTATGGATGCCTATGTGAACATCTATCAAGAACACTATGGAGCCATTTATACTATAAAATCCAAACATGACAACCAAACTGTCACATCTGGAACTCATCCAAGTCCTTTAAACATATAAAATTAGCACGATGATGCTCTGGCATTAAAAAAAAGAAAAGACAGTACAGCAAGAGCAGTATGTTAAAGTCCATTCAATATCTAATATTAATCACCAAGGAACTGAATTTCCTCAGAACAGTCTCCTTAGTTTGCCATCTAAGAAAAAACTATATCAAGAAAAAGCACATACCGGTACATTTTTTAAATGCCTAAAATAAAGGCTTTATCTAAAAGAATATAGTTTTCCCCTGGACCTTACTTTGCCATCTTTAATCATAAGAAAGAAGAAATCATGCTTGAGACACTGTAGCTATGGGCCTCTTGGTATGGTCTGGAAGTGGCCTGGGAGAGAGAGAGGTCTACAGGCCAGATACTTGAGGCCACTCAAAAGGCACATGTAGTTTCCAAAATGAAAACGCCGGTTGCACCCACCGTCATGACCTAATGCTCTGCCCTACATATTTTATTCAACGTCTTCACTCAGCACTCAAAGCTCTCCACTTCCAGAGGGTAACCTGGGCAAGCCTCACTCCCAGCCAAGCCATCACCAGGTACTTTACTCAAGATTCACTTCCTCCAGGGTGTTTGCACACCCATCCTTGTTCTCCCCTCCCCTGGCTTTCCCCACCAAAAAAGTGATGGTGACCCTCTGATAGCAAGACTTTGTCCTTTTCAGTGTTGAGTCCCCTTCCCTAGGCATGGTGCCTGACAAACAACACGTACTCAGGGGAGGGAGCTAAAAAATAAATGACTCTCTCTCCTCCACAGAGCCTTCTAGGATTTAAAAGCAGTGGTGTCCCTACCCCCACTGCCAGCATTCTGATGGGTCCAGATAAAGAACACCCACACCTCCCCTTTGGACGTCCACTGCAATTATGTGCAACACATACCACACCAATGGTTCTATGATTTGCTTCATGCCAGCTACATCCAAGAACAGGAAGACGAGACTGCTGCCTTGAGGAAGTTAATTCCTCAAGTTTTTTGTTCCTTTCACCTGTGAAATAAAAGCTAAGATACCAAAATCTTCATATATGTAGTCTGTGGCACAGGACTTGGAATGAAAGTAAAAAATCATGTGCCTCTCCCTTCCCCTTCATATACCATAAATTAAAAAGTTAAAGTAACGTTGATTTTTTAAACTCACAGAAAACAAAGACAAGACCAGGATCAAAGGCTGGATTACCTCTCTTTTGATCTTTCAGAGATGCTTCTCTCTATAAGCACAAATAGTGCTTCTTTCCTTCCCTTCTCAGGAGTTCTCAGGGCTCACCTGGCCATGAGACAGTAAGTTCCCAAAGTGAAGTCTCCTGACACAGCCTTGCTGACTCAGGGTCCAAGCAGAGGGCTTTACTCAGACAACGGGCTCAGGAAGTGCACATACAATGAATGTGAGTAAGCCAAGCCTTTGCCACTCTCCAAAAGGAGACATATCCAAAAAAAAAATTTTTTCGAGCATAGAAATTCAAAGATATTTGGGGAGAAACTACGGCGTTATATCTGTGACAAGTGACTATTCTGATTCTTAAGTAGAACTATCAAACATCCAGCACAGTAACCCTTGGATATATTTTATAAGAATTAACAATTCCTATCGTTACTAAATCGAACTAACCCAGAAAAACAGGCTTTGAAACTACCAGCCAACTTCATTCTGTGAGTAACCATTAAGTTTTCATCAGATGTGGTACAGTTTCCGGAACAGCAAGCATTAAGAAGGAGCTCATCAGGCAAACGGCAAAAGTAGGAGGAGAAGGAGGAGGAGGAGAACAAAAGAACCGCCCTCCAAGCCAGTCATTTAACACAGACTCTTGACTGAATACTTCTGCCCCTCTTTGCAGCTGTTGTCTCCTGCAGTTGGCACGAAGCATTGCCAGTCTGGGACCGGTTTCCAGTGAGGACAGCATTGTTTTATTGGCTACTCAGGCAATGCACACACCATTAATGGAGTTTTTATCTCTCCATTTTCCTGTCAGTGCAGAACCAGCCAGTCTGACTCTGTTATTATCATTAAGAATGCTTTTTTTTCCCCCTCCCCACAGACAGACTCGTTAATCCAAACAACATCTGGGAACTTCAGCCTCTATCATATAAAAGGGAAGCAAATTTAGAGGGAAAGGAGGGAAAACAGAGTTCCAGCCACAATGAACAACAACCAAATTCCAACAGTGAAACTTATCTTGGGCCACCCAATATCTCTCAAATGCTGCTCGTTTCAAAGAGGCCAGGTACTTCCCACCACATTGCTTTAAACGTCTCTACACTTTTGCTATGAGAAAAAATATTCCCCTTTTGACACATAGCTTTAAATATATATATATATATATATATTTATTTATTTATTTATTTATTTATAGCTTTAAATTTATTTATTTATTTATTTATTTATAAATATGTATATATATATATTTACTGCTTTCCTAGATGGAAAGTTCAGTTGTGAAATAAAAGTCAGAATAATATTTAGATGATTTTTAAGAGAATGCATTTTAAAAAAAAAGGCCCTCTATGAGACAATACTAATGAGTACCTCTTTAGTTGAAAAACTGATTGGAAAAAACTGGCGCCACTGAACCCAGAAAATATGTCCTCTTCTAACAGACAGCTGTCTCCTCTGTAGTTTAAATGTGCTTTTTGCTGAGATCATGCTCTGTGAGTCATGGAATCAATACAGGAAAATGCACGGAGCTGGCCACACTGTAGATTCACATAAGCAGAGCTGTGTGGTTCAAGCCACACAGCAACTCTGTCCCTTTCTTGTCCCCAGCATTTGCACCTGGGGGAAAATGCATACCAGCTTTCTACTTCATGCTTGAACATGCCTCGTGGGTCTCAATGTTGGTCCTTTCAGCATTGCTGATCCTAAAGCAGAACCTAAAAGTGACAGACCTCAATTAGGCAGATGCCAATCAACTCCTCCAGCACCTCATCACCACCCCTGAGCTTTTCAAAATGCACCAATAACTACACTTAGGTTAGAAGAGATTTACTTCCCCAGAAATGCTCATCACCAAGTAGAAGACAAAATCAGAACTGAACATTTAGGGAAAGCCAAAATTTGAGAGTCAACAAGGTTAATAGTTTATTTTTAATTTATCTTTTTGTTCCATTCAGCAAAAATGGGGGGAAATTACTAACTGTCTGAGCCACAGGCTCCTACTCCCTGGAAGCTTTGCCTTAGAGCCCCTGGCAGTCTGTTGTTAATGACAGTCTCAGAAACCTGATCCTCTCGCGGTGGGAGATTTGAGTAAGCACTGGCCTCTCTCTGGTCTCGCCTTTCCATTGTCCCACCCTGCAGGGCCAGCTGTTTCTGACAGCCAAATTGCTGCGTTCTAAGCAATGAATGCTGTCAGAGAAGGAATTTTCATTTCTATAATGCATAGGCCTCTGTGGACAAATTATACAGCTTATGGTGCTGGCTGCAGGATGCTGCTCCAGGCTTGAAGCGCTGCCAAAATGCAGCTTTTTTTCCCCTCTCTCCCCAGCCCCAGGCTGACAAGACAGTCACCCAAAATGAATCTGAATGGCCAGATAGAAACAGAACACGTGTTTTCAGCCACATACAAAACACATGTCAAGAATAGCTGTCCAGCTACAATCTTTGATGTAATGGCATACAGAGAAAGCTAACTGAGCTAATGTCACAACATAGTTACCTTGTGTGGCAGCCATTAAGCCCTACTGTAATTTGATACTCTGCAGTGAGCATCCCTGGGGCTTCAGCAAAATCACTGGCCCTCTACTTCTAGGGGAGGCCATACTTACCTAGAAAATACACCCAGAACTTAAAGCATCCTGAAAACCAAGGTGGCAACCATTAAGCAACAATGCAGAAGGTTCAAGAACAAGACCCCTTCAAGATGACAAAAGCCCGATATGTGCTTCAGTAGAATCATTTTGTGGGCACTGCTTGCTTGCCTATCCAGCTTTTATCCACACCACCTCCCCATCCCCCATCCCCTACCTCCACCTTCCAACCCTGCTTCCAACAACCCCTGACTTTGGGCTGAGGATGTTGGGGATATGCCCTCTCCTATTAGGCCTTAATGCTGGGGTAGAGGCCAATCAGAACACTATTCAATTGTGTGGTGGGATATAGCCCAGGCTGGTCCAAGCAGAGTAACTGTCAGGATTTTAATAGGAACTGCTAAAAAAAAAAAAAAAGGTTTAATTTTTCTCATTATACGGTACTTGAACCTGGGAGAATAAACCATAGCCATTTTGCTACCATGAGGGGAAAGAATCTGCCTGTGAACAGAGCTAACAAAGGAAGAGCAATTGGGGAGGGGGATAGCAGGGTCCAATGGATACTGCTTGAGTCCTGGACCAGCCCAGATAAAAAACCTGCCCTTCCCTGGACTCCCCAGTATGGCCACCATTCGATTCTCATCTTACTAATACTAGTAGGGGCTGCATTTTCTGCCACTTGCAAATGCAAGCTAACAGACGAAACATCACTTCCTACTAAAAACATCCACCAGTTAACACAAAGACACATGTTATACCTTATCATGTAAACTAGAAAAATGTTTACATTTTTTGGTTATTCCTGTGAGAATGTACTCTTTCACTTTTTTCTTCCAGTCCTTATTGCTAATGTGAGCTAAAAAAAATGCCAACCATCACCTACTTTTGGCCCCTTCTACAAAGCAAATATCTGACCTGAATTCAAGGAGAAATAAGGAAGCTGAATTCATGGTCCACATTTTTCCTGGGTATCATAACTCTTAACATAATTCATGGGGCATAGAGAGAGTACACTCTGGTTATTGAGTGGTCCATTAGCACCATCTCAAGGAAGCCAACTCGGGGAAAGGGCAAGACACCATCACAGCCCTGCACAGAGGTGGGAGGGGGACACCAGCTCTTCCGCAGGGGGGGGTCAGGTCAGCCAAAGCCCAAGCACCTGCAGGCTGAGAGCCATCAAGGCCATCATGGGGCCACATCCTGCAGCCCTCTCCACTTCATCATTAACTAACTACTGTCTGGCCAACAAGGGCAGGGTTCGGTTCAAGAACACTGGGGACTTCAAGGCAGGAGACAGATCCAGAACCATGGTGGGCTCACAGCCACTTACTATGACTATAAATATCCTCCTGGCTGCAGCCCTGACAGCAGCCACCATTCCTACTCCCTTGTTGGTAATAGGACCGCCCCCCCCCCCCCCCCCCCCCCCCCCCCCCCGCAAAGAAATTCAGCACAATCAACCAGGTAGGGTTAAAATTATGAAACATGCACACAAGCTCACTTCATATGCTCTAGCAAGCCTTGTTTCTCAACCTCCTCTTGTCCATAGCTGGCTTCTAACCTCCCAAAGATCAAAATGAGGCCTTAAAGTTGAAAAGCATAAGCATGAGATACCAATTTGGTGCTTCAAAAAAAAACTGTAGAACACACAGGTTCAAAATTTTGATGTCTCTGGAAGGACGAAATGAGGGAACAAGATCAACTCACTCTCAATCCCTTTCAATGAGGGTAATGATTAGGAATCTCAGGATTTTATATTGATTCTCTTATCTGAGAATATAAGGACAGAGGGCGCGCAGCAGATGGGATAAGCTTGCCCTGACTCTTCCTCACTTCAGGGGAACAGAAAGGAGCATAAATCAGCTAAGACTGCTTACACAGGAAAATCATGTCAATGACCATATTTACATAGCAGCTTCTCAAGGACAATAAAGTGCCCCCAAATCTGGCAGGACTGACATAATGACTTCTGAGCCACGCAATTCCCTGAGTACTTTGGGAGAAATCATTTTGGGAAACAGCCCTTGTTATAGCCACTGTAGAAAAATAGAAACCACAATGTTCCAAATACTGAAGATGACCCTAGATAAAATCTTGTCTCATTTTATCTCCACGATCTGAAACAGCGCTGGCATAACTGGTATCCCAACAAATAACTAACTGCCTGCAGCGTGGGTGGATTTCTCTTCCAACCAACTTCTTGACTCTTAGGAAGGATCAATCCAGAAATCAACTGCATTGAGTAGAGGAGGTATCCTGAATCCTACAAAGTTCACTGCCTTTCTTTCCCTAGTGTAGTCATTCATGTATTCTTTTACTTGACCCATATGTACTGGGCAACCATAACGAGCCAGGCCCTGGAGGTATAATAGCAAATGTGACCAAGTTGTTACCCTCATGCAGATTACATGCAGGCAGAAAACTCCATATGGAAGTATTTTTATGGATCTAACCATATGTCTCCTGCTATAAGGCCTCAAATCTGAGAAGATTCTCTCCCTTGTAAGAACACATGCCTTTATATAAGGAATTCTTCAACTCATGAACCAATTTTCTGACTAAAGTCCTCAACATCTAGTCACAACACCAATTATCCCAGGTCAGATGATGACACAACTTACTTAATTTCTAGCATTTTGCGTCATATATATATATTTTTTTTTTATTTTTTTTTTTAATCAAAAACCCAGAAATGATCTGATACACAGATACACAAAGGGGTCTCAGGAAAGTAATTTTAATCCAAACTATTAACTATGGGCCAGGGACTATTCTAAGGTTCATCTACTATGACTTTTTTCTTCAATCTGAAAACTAGCAAATGCAGTGTATGCATTCAAGTTTTCCTAGTACAAAAATATATATATTTTTAATCACATCTCTATTATAAAAGCCAAATGATACAGAATAAACCTCTCAGACTCTAACAGTCATAAAATTATTCCTAAAAAAATGAATTTAACACTAATTCAACTATACTCTAAATTCTATCCTCCCACTGAGTTTGGAGGTAGAGGCCTTGAACTAATGGGAAGTGTAGCTTTACAAAGATAAAATGATAAATGCTTCAATGCAATAATAGTCAAAAAGTGTTTTTATTCATGTCATTTCCCTGTCTTTCTACAACCAACCAAATAAATCCCACCTAACCAGAATATAATGACTGATATGTCCAACAATGAATTACACAACACATTAATGGTTGGTTTACTAAATCCTGCAAGTCAGAATCTTACTCTGGGTAACTTGAATGCATTCCTTAATATTGCTAGTACCCCAGTTTTCTCCGCAAAATAAGCAATAATAGCAGTCAAATAAATTTTGAACACTACCCAGGTTCTAGATATCGATATGCTTGGGATTTCCATGCATATTACCACACTTAACCATCTGAACATAAATAATAATACAATAGAAATTATTATCTCCATTTTAGAGATGATGAAATGAAAGCTCAGAGGGGTTAAGTAACTTTTTTATTTTTTATTTTTTTAAGATTTATTTTTATTGTTTTTTGACAGAGAGATAGACAGAGAGAGACAGAGGGAAGGGGTAGGACCCAGAGCAGTCTCCATAGTTGACATTAGTTTTCCATATACTTTCACTCCACAGGTGGGCACAGGGCCGCGCAGGGCAGGAACTGGTTCAGGAGCCTCCCACATAGGTCCCGGCAAGAACTGAACTGGGGGCACACCCCAGTTCAGCATATGGGTCCACCTGGGCCAAGGCCAGGATTCAATCCTTGGGCTCCGGGGCTACAAAGCGAGCGTTTAACCCTCTGAGCCATCCCAGCTTTCCCTTAAGTAACTATTCTAATGTCACAAAGTTGGAAAGTGGCAGAGCAAAAAGGAAACAAACACTTTACTGACACCGTCTGCCATTCTTGCCCATTATAAAACAATCTCTGCATTCCTTTCCAGTCACAACATCATGGAAGTGGATTAATACACACCTTGTGGAACCATCTTGCTGTAGAATGCAGCCGCTGTACTCATAAGTGATGGCTCCATTTTACAGACTTCAGCAGTGATATTAGGTTTCATGGATATAATAAACTCCAAATGAAGGAAGGTATCACCAACATGAGAATACCAAAACAGCTGAAAATCAGTCACCTTCAAATGCTTAATACAGAAAACACCAGAGCAGCACTGAAACTTTAATGGGTTTACACTGAGAGCTACCATCTATTCCAAGAAAAACTGAGACTAAAGAAAAAAGAAGGTATGATCAGATAACCTTGAAATTCAGCCAAACGGAGCAAAGAAGATAGTTGGTGAAACAGCTTAGAACCTGTGCTCACTGCTAAGCTTTAATGAGCAGCTGTGCTTAAAGGGCAGGCCAAGGAGCATCAGCCTGTAGGGCAGATGAAGCTTTGAGGCCATCTCCTCAAGGAAAGCGAGATTGAGGGCTGCCCTTGGCAGAGCCCTCCATTATGCTGAGGAAGATCAAGTTCAAGTGTCTACAAGAACTGTCTTCTAGGTTTGTAAAATCCACTGGAAAGGATTCTAGTAAAGATAAAGACTTCCAGGAGATCAAGTACAACAAATTCCCAACTAACAGTCGATGCATCTGCCAATCAGCCTCACAGCTTTACCTGGCAGACCTCCAAACCCATTGTGTCTGCTAGGTTTGCCCTTCCCTGCAGAGGCTTTTCTCTGCTCTACTTCAGCTCTGCAATTCCACTGTTTACTCTGCTCCCTTCCAACTACTCACTTAAATTTCTGGAGGGAGGAAAAAAAAAAGTCCCAAAAGAAAACTACCAGAAGTTAATAAACAAAAACCTTGCAATGAGAAAGATCACTGGCTGCATTTCAAAAGAGCATCCTGATAATCACCATGCCAGGATTTTTATATACCATCTTTTGTTTAATTTATTAATTTTTTAAGCACCACAGTGGCTAGAGCTAAGGAGGCAGGAATTATCATTAAAGCGCAAAATAACAGGACAGAGATGAGGAATTCCAAATTGGCACTTATGCCGGTAATGTCAAAAAGTCAAAGAAATAAAGCATAACTGCTGGCTGAAGTGGTGTAGTGAGAGGAATGGTGGCCCCCAAAAAACATACACCCACACCTAACTATTAGGATGTATCTGTGTGGTTTTATTTGGGGGAAAAAAAGGATAGGTCTTTGCAGATGTAATTACATATGGGTCTCAAAAGATGAGATAGCCCAGATTATCAGGGTGGGACCTAAATCTAATAAGTGTCCTTATAAGTAACATACAAAGGAAAGAAGAGAAGGCCATGCGATAATGAAAACAGAGATTGGTTGTGCAGCCACAAACCAAGAAACGCTTGGAGCCACCAGAGGCTGGAGAAAGCAAGAAGGGATCCTTCCCTACAGCCTTCTGAGAAGCACAACCAGATCCAACACCTTGACTTTGGACTTCTAACCTCCCGACTGTGAAAGAATATGTTTGTGTTCTTTTAAGCCACCAAGTGTGTGGTGATTTGTTATGGAAGCCCAAGGAAACCAATACAGATGGTGAAGAAAATGCTGCTGGGGGTAGGCTTTAAAAGGTGAACAGAGGGCACAACAGGCAGAAAGAAGACAACAAGGAGAGAAGAGTAGCTAGAGGCGGAAGAACAATGAGGACAGGCAAGAACTATAAGGGAAAGCACACTGCTAAATTAGAGAGTACAGAAAGAAAGAATAGCTTGAATTGTATCTTGGAGTGAAACCGCAACTTAAATGTGGATCTAGGTCATACTAATTTTACTAGTTAATAGAGGACTCACCAAAGATGTTTGAGCAAGGGAATAAACTATACAATGAGGTGCTTAAAAAATTAATCTAACATTAAAAAGGAGAATGAACTAGAATCAAATATCCAGCAGACCTTCATTTTGGGAAGAAAGGTTCTTGAAGAACAGAAACCAAGTATTCACATTCTAATCCCTAGAATCTGTGAAAGCCACCTTACATGACAAAGGCACTTTGCAGATGTGATTAAATTAAGGATCTTGAGATGGGGAGACTATCCCTGATTATCTGGATGGGTATTAAATGTAATCATAAGTGTCCCTTTAAGAGGTTCAACTACAAAGAAAAGGCAATGGACCAATGGAAACAGATAGAAGGGATGTGATTTGAAGATGGAGGAAGGGGCAACAAGTCAAAGGAAATGGACAATGGTCTGGGCCTCCAGAACTATAAGAGAATAAATGTATGTTGTTTCAAGATATTAAGGTTGTCATGATTTGTTACAGTGGCAACAGCAAACTAAGTTTTATGTTTTCTCCTCTGAAATTCAGATCAATCTTTCTTCCCCCGAATTCATTCTGAAATGACTCTTTCTGATTCCACTGCTTCTCTTTCGAACATAGGAAAGTGGATGTAAAGTCTCCAAAGGAAAAGAAAGAAAGCAACATATATCACACTGTGACACTAAGGTTTATGATGAAAAGAGGCTAGTGGGATGTCAGCATAGCTCAACAGGTTGAGTGCCTGCCTTGCAACAACGAGGTCTGGGGATCGAATCCCAGCCCCGGCCTGTGCAAAACCATATGCTGAACTGCAGTGTACTGGTAACTGCCGGGATGGCAGCGAAGGTTCTCACCCACCATGAGGGAGGTCGCAGTGTGGTTCCACCCTGTGCAGCCCCACCTCCACCTGTTTGGAATGAAACTATGTCAAAAAACTAATAATACACAATTATGGACACTGTTTTGGGCCCTCCCCCTTCTCTCTGTCTCTCTGTCTCTGTCTGTCTGTCTGTCTGTCTGTCTCTCTCTCTCTTACCTTCTCTCAAAACAATAAAATAAATCTTAAAAAAGAAGCTACATCAGTGAAGAAAAGGTTGAGCATAAAGGAACAAGGAACATGTATATATAGTCCCCAGGAGGATCTGCAGACAAGCCCTTAGAAAGGACATCAAAAGAAATAAACTAAAAATACAGAAACAAAAGAAACGAACTAGAATGCCAAGAGTTTATACAAGGGTTGCATAGCAGAGTACCTTTCAAAAATGTTGAGCCTCAACTGTAATAAAATAATAAAAAGTATCTTACATTTCAATTCACTACACATATACATACATAAACCAAAACAAAAATGTCATGAAGTAATTCTCACTCTTGCAATGCTAAGTTTTTATTAAAAACTTTTATTTCTTTTTATTTCTAATGGTGAAGGTGAATCACTAAATTGATCCACTAATAGATCACAACTCACAGTTTGCAAAAACAATAAAGCATGGGTTGCAGGGACTGAAATGGACAGGAAAAAGATGTGATATTATCATAAAGGCTACTTACTCTCCTGTAATTTTATAACTTTAGGGGAGAAAGTTTATAAATTTCACTTTACAAGAGGGAGCTATTTTTTAAAAGCTTTGAAATCTTATTAAAAGAAAACAATATGCATTAAAAAAAAAGTTTCTAATTTTCTCATTAAAAATTTCCACTTAATCACTGCCAAATTCCAACCCATATAGATCTCAATTCTGAGACCCATTTTGATAGTGAATGTTAAGGAACCTATCTGCTTTGAGATATATAAAGGTAAACAAGACACGGTCCTTACTTTCAGAGAGTTTATAATATACCACTAAAAAAAAAAAGAGAGAGAAGAAGAAAGAAAGGGAAGAACAGGAAGAAGAAGGGGGAGGAGGAGAAGGGACAGGAGGAGGAAAGAAAAAAAAATTACATAAGAATTATAAACAATAATGCTATGACAACAATAAGGAAGGAGAAACCCTTTAGCCAGAGGGTAAGATATGACAACGGCTGTATGGAGAAAGAAAGGGCACTTGACAGGGAAGAGACAGAGAAGGGGCGAGGGTTTGTAAGAAGAGTAAGTTTGGTAAATAGGAGGCAGCTCTGGCAGATTTAAAACATGGCTCCAAAATTCTTTGTCTCCCTTCTCACCTACAGATGGGATGCATGTCCCTCCCCACTTGAATTTAGGCTCTATGACAGTCAGATCAAAAGAATATGGTAGAAGTGACACGAAACTGTTTCCAGGACCAAGCCTTAAGAAACTAGTAACTTCCATTTCTCCTCTCCTGAGACACTGGCTCCTGGAACTCAGTCACCATGCTGAGGAAGCTCACAATAGTCCATGCAGGGAGACCCTTTGTAGGTGTTTCAGCTGACAGCCCCAGGCCAGCTAGCTGCTGCCAGTCCACATCACCTACCAGACATGGGAGTGAATAAAAACCTTCAAATGAGTCTAGCCACCAACCTTCCAGTCTTCCCAGCTGAGGCTCCAGACATTGTGGAACAGAGACAAGCTGTCCTTGCTATTTACTTTCCAAATTCTCGACTCACTAAACTGTGAGCATAATGAAATGGTTGTCATTCTATGCCACTAGATTTGGCGTGCTGTATTGCGCAGCAATAGATTGACGGGAACAGGCCAGTCATGAGTCTAAGAGGATGTGGTAGACGATAACCTTGGTACAGAAGAGTCTGAAAGAAGATGCCCCATGTCTAAAAAAGTAAATCTAAGCAATTTAAAGTGTCTTCTCTGTGAAATGGTGAACAGTTAATGGGTTGAAGGCCAAGGCAATTATATGACTGGATTGGAAGATAATGTTAGCAGCAGCATACAAGGAAATTTCCAGCAAGCTCAAATAAACACTTGATGTAGATACAACAATCTTGAGTGTAGATCTCATAACTTGTCCACATTTTACAAATAAAGTGCTTAAGAGGAAAAGATAATCTAGAACAGGGGTGTCCAACCTTTTGGCTTTCCTGGGCCACACTGGAAGAGGAAGAACTGCCTTGGGCCACACATAAAATACACTAACACTAAAGACAGCTGATGAGCTAAAAAATTTCAAAATTTAAATTTAAAAAAACTCATAATGTTTTAAGAAAGTTTACAAATTTCTGTTGGGCCACATTCAAAACTATCCTGAGCAGCACGTGGCCCATGGGCTGCAGGTTAGACTAATCTGACATCTAATCCAGTAGCAAATTCCATTGGCTCTGTCTTCAAAGTATATCCTGATTCCAAGCAACTTCTTCTCATACTCCCAAACCTGATCCAAGCCATCAATATCTTTCACATAGACCGGTGCTTATCCAGCTGAATTTACTATCCAGAATAAACCAAAGCTTTTTTTAAAACTTTCTGTCTGCCCAATGAATTGGGTTCACTGACCATATGTTCAGTCTTGGAAACATCAAATTACTATTAACAGTTTCTAAACACATAACCTCAATTTCTGTATGTATCACATTACAGATGAGGAACAAATAGTCTTAAGACAAGCACTATGGACTATCATTTCCAAATGTCCTGTAGACATCAATCTTTGGGATTTGAGAACTAGAAATTGGAATTCCTAGTATTTCCAGAAATTACAAATTATTTTTTAAATACTTACAACATTCTTCACTTTTTACTATTATGCACAGATTTTTAAATTGGTTAATAATAAATACAGTAGACTCACAGTTAACCGACAGCCATGGGGATTGGTAGATGCCAGATAAATGTTAGTTAGACTCTCCATTAACCAGAACTAAAGTAAATGGCAAAACTCTCCGGTTAATGGAGAGTCTACTATATTAAGTTTAGCAGTATTTATACCGGTTAATGTAGAGTCTACTATATTAAGTTCAGCCGTATTTCTATGAACTGAAGCATATAAAAGACATTCAAAGACTGGAAAATGACAGCAAACTACATTGTATAGTATTCAAATAACCCAACATGGTTAACATCACTCCACAGAATCACATATCAAAACTGCCAATGTAAGGACTTATAATACTTTGCGTCCAAAATGTATTATCTCTTTGAATACTACACATAGAATTTTATTTAAAAAATACTCTACACATAAAATTATTACTATTTATTTGTAAAATGACTCACTGTTAGCAGTAGACAGGGCCACAAATTACATGCATAATCTGGAACAGCAACAAACAAATCTGACTGGTTAAACCGTGACCACTTCTCTCTTTCGTGTCCCTCTCTTGATTCCCAGAATAGTCAACCTTA
This sequence comes from Craseonycteris thonglongyai, assembly GCA_004027555.1. Lineage (NCBI taxonomy): Eukaryota > Metazoa > Chordata > Mammalia > Chiroptera > Craseonycteridae > Craseonycteris > Craseonycteris thonglongyai. The sequence continues at coordinate 14,222 of PVKE010020091.1, forward strand.
ACCTTCTACTCCATGTGTCAGCAATTCCTGCTCTGGCTTTCAACTTGGAAGTCAGTAGATTCCTTAGAGGCAATAACATCTCTATGTAGATTTGGCTAGTGGCTACCTTAATGAACAATTCAAGAATCAAGAATCTTAAGAGTATGGAGATTGAAAAGCAAGGAAGGAACAAGATAGCTCAGAAAATTCCAAAATTTATGGGGAAAACAACAAAGAAGTCAGCAGAGAACCAAGTAAGAATTAAACGATCAATAGATGTTTTGAAAATAAAAATGAAGAAAAATGCAAGCAGACTAAAGATATAAAGCAAAAACAAGTCCCAGGCAAAATTTGAGGATGGTTTTAAATATTTAGAGAGTGATAATCCCCAGGGATTCCAATACTAAGAACAGTTCATATAAAATTAATCTAATTTCCTTTTTCAATAAAAGTCTGAAACTAAAAACTCAAGGAAACATACACTTCCAGATTTTAGCAAGGCATTACATAGTCTCTTACGAAAGGTCAAGATGGACAAAAAGATAAGCAGATGCACCTGTAAATTACCACATTCAAAGGGTGCTGGATTGGAAGAAGACCTCATGTCCTCTTGAAGCAATGGAAATGGCATGTTCTAACCACTATTGCTCTGGTAAAGACCTGTCAAAGTGAAAATTAATCAAGGTACCAGTAAATTTAAAGTCCAAGTGTAGTAAAGAAGATAAAAGACAAGGGCACAAGCAGACAAGAAGAATGTTAAGAAAACAAGACCTAGCAGCAATATCTATGATAACAACTTTGAGATTTCTATTGATATTCAACTCAGTAGGACAATGTGGCTCTCTGAAATACAGCAATTTGGCTGCATACTACAAACATGGAAGTCAAGAAATTAGAGGAGAGAAAATCCCGTCAGAAATATTACAATTAGCTCTAGATACTAATTTTGAAAGCCTTTCAATCAAACAGAAGCATGAGCAACAAGGTGGGAAGGATCATAATGACCACTTGGAAGCTCTGGAGAAATTTTGCTTGGATAATAGAATATTGGGGTGAATATGACAGTTCCAATTGCATAAATATAGTATTCTATTCTATTCTAGATAGCTGAAAAAAGAAAATCTACAACCAAAGAATACATAGAAGCTGCATTTATTATACACACCCCACCCCCAAAGGCAGAGAGGGCTCTTAGTGGATACTAACATTGCTGAATTTTAGTGAAGGCTGGGGGTTCATTCAGAGGGCACAATACAGAGTAATTGCAGGCAGGTGCTGGATGGTGGGACTAAATAACTCCTCCCAACCCTGAGACTCTACCACTAAGAAGAGGCCACTGAGGAAATCAGAAACACCCCTGAGACACTTGCATAAACTCTCAATCTGGCACTTTGGAAACATTTAATGAATGGGAGCAATTTACAAGAATACGATGAGGGAAAAAATGTTCCGAAGAAGAGGCAGTAGCAGCAACGGGTGTCTTGTTTTTTGGGACGCTTCCTCAGGACACAGCTCATGAAACTTGTAACATTCAAAACATGATTTTGAATGATAGACAAGATATAAGCCTATCTGTAAACTCAAGGGGAAAAGCCAACAAAATATAAATTGAAGAGAGTTGAGGGGAAAAGGCAGAGGAAAAAATAAAGAACAAGACCGTGGGAAAGGAGAATAGACTCAATCTCAAGATATCTGCACAGAGTAAGTGCTGGATAACATGTTGAAGACACACCTTCACATGTACAAACAAAAGTACTTAAAATTATTCTCTTTTAAATAGTTATGCAAACACACACAAGATAGGTACCAATTTTACAAGTATCAGTCTGCCATAGTTCCATTATCCACTAAATGCTATTAATTCCAAGCAAATGTAAGAATTCCTAAAACCACACAAACATCAATTCCTTTAAAACAGTCAAAATGTCATAGTATCAAAATTAGATCAAACAGGGTCTGATTGTCTAACTTATTTAACCCTGAGGCATTAGATACTGATAATTCAGCTGTATGAAGACGCAGATTAAAAGATAATAAAAAGACTCTAGGCATTAGTGGATTATTTTAATGAAAAGAAGTAGTTGAGATGTTTGAGGAAGTTCTCCCATAAGACTTACCATATTTTGCCATGTATAATGCACAAGTTTCTTGCCCAAATTTGTGAGGGAAAAATAAGGATGCACATTATACATGGCTAGTACTAATTCTGTATTTATATTAATATTTTTATTCTTTTATTTATGTTTATGAGTTAAAAGTATAACTCTAGAAATCAATAATGATATCCATATGCAAAATAATACCCTGGAATGCAATAATCACCCTGGCTGGGGCCCCAACTTGTCCAGGGTCATGCATCCTCCCTTGTCAGCTCTCAGGTTGGGCCTGTGTTCCCAGGCTCCCAGCTCACTCCTTCTTCTGCCGGGTTCCAGGTCCTGATCCCAGGTCCCAATTGTCCCCTTTCACTGCTCTTCTGCTTTCCTCCCCTTATCTGACCTTGAATCTGTTCTTCTGTTTTGTAAATATTTGTTATATAAAATTTCTTGTACCATAATACATTTAAAAAAATAAATGCTAGAATTCCCTTATAATACCAAAAAAAAAAGTGCCTAAATATCAACAAATAAAAATTTGAATTAAAAAATTAAAATGGGGGAAGCCGGGATGGCTCAGTGGGTTAAGCGCTCACTTTGCAGCCCTGGGGACTGAGGGTCGAATCCCGGCCCTGGCCCATGCGGACCCATATGCTGAACTGGGGAGTGCCCCCAGTTCGGTTCTCACCAGGGTGAGACCCAGGCCCAGTTCCTACCCTGTGCAGCCCCGTACCCACCTGCAGAATAAAACTATGTGGAAAAACCAATGATGTGCAACTATGGAGACTGCTCTGAGCCCTCCCCGCTTCTCTGTCTCTCTATCTCTCTCTCTCTGTCAAAAACAATAAAACTAAATCTTTAAAAAAAAAATTAAAATGACAGATTTTTCCCTGAAAGTTTGGGACAAAAGCATGGGTGAGAATTATACATGGCAAAATACGGTACCATAGCATTAATGTTTTAACAATATCTCAAAAGTAGATTTTTTTAAGTTAAAAAGAATAGTTCCATGTTCAAATATTTTCAAAATAGACCCGAGTAGCCAAATGATTGTTACTTACTTGAATTACTATAATATCCTTCCTATCCCTAACTTCATAATTACCTAAACCAACTTTGTCCAACCCACAGCCCATGGGCCGTATGCAGCCTAGGATAGCTTTAAATGCATCCCAACTCAAAAATCTTAAAACGTTATGAGATTTTTGTGACTTTTTTTTTTTTTAAGCTCATCAGCTATTGTTAGTGTTAGTGTATTCTGTGTATGGCCCAAGACAATTGTTCTTCCATCGTGGCCCAGGGAAGCCAGAAGATTGAATACCCCTGACTTAAATAATAAAATAGATTGTATTAGTTTTCTCAGAATGCCATAACAAAATCCCATAGGCTGTGTGACTTACACAACAGAATTTATTTTCTCACAGTTCTGGAGGCTGAGAAGTTGGAAGTCCAAGATCAAGGTGTCAGCCAACTCAGTTGCTGAGGAGGACTGTCTTTCTGGTTTGCAGATGGCCATCCCCTTGCTGAGTCTGCACATGGCAGACAGAGAGCAAGATCTTTATTCTCTTCTTACAAGGGCACTAATCCGATCGTAAGGTCTCCTCCCTCTTTACCTCAGGTAAACCTTATGGTCTCGCAATGCCTAACACTTCAACCTATACATGTGAGGGGAACACACTATTAAGTCCACAACATAGATGGATAAATATTTTTAAATATAATCTTCAAAAACTGCTGCCAGTGACTCTTCAAAATTCAAATCTAATCAGATCCCTTTCCTATCTAAAATTCCTTAGTAACTAGCATAGTTTGAGAGTAAGATCTGACTTGTTCAGCACAAAATAAGGAGTTCTCATAATGTATCCTTCACCCACCTCTCCAGCCTTATGTCACATCAATTCCCACATGACCCCTAAGCTACAATTAAACTAAACTACCTGCGGTTCCCAGAATTCACCATGTTCTTATGCCTTCTACATTTACACTGAATGTTCCCCAGGCTAGAATACCCTGCCTCTACAATGCCAGGCTAATTTTCACTTATTCTTAATGTGTCTACTTAATACCTCCTCGGGTCAGAAACTTCCCTACATAATTCCCCGCAATGCAGGTTCAGGGTTCCTCCTCTGGATTGGCTGCTGCACCTTCTACACACCGCTGTGACAGCACTTGGTGAGCTGTATGGCAACTGCTGATTCATGTGTCTCCCCTACTAAGCTGTGACTTCTCCCTGAGGCCATCAATAGCACCTTCAATCGCTCTGTCACCAACACATATCAGCACAGGGCCTGACACATTGTTGGTATTTTAAAAAAATAATACATTGAACAGATAAAAGCATGACTCAAATAGGCCACAGAAGGCTTTGAAGAAAGAAAAAGAATGAAGATGGAAGCACTTTTTATTCCCAACATTTCACATCCATCTCCTACAGACATATTTCTAGTTAGAAATTTGCACAAAGTTTTGATGGTTACCTAAATCATCCAGCAAAATGGAAAGCAACCAAAAAATCACTGAAAGATCAAGAGCAAAGAAAGAGGCAGAGAACAGTGGCACTTAGCCATAGAATTAGAAAATACAAAATGCACAGAAAAATGTTTACCCATAAAACAAACTTCAGACTCTCCCAATGGTATGCCTTAGTTTACTGCCTTTTAACATGTTTTATAAATGCCAATGAACAACCGGTGGGCCCCTCTCACAAAAGGAAACTGTCCCATTCAGACTTGCAGATGGCACTTTTAGGTTGTAAATTAATTAATAAAGCACCTTCCCAGGAAAAACAATCCCCCCCCCCCGCCCCAATCAGAAGTGCCAATGTTACATACAAGAATCAGAGCAAAACTTGGGAAAAAGGCTTTATAAACGGTTAAGTTCCGACAGGAAAACTAGTGGTCATTACCACCCAAATTACCCTTGCAGATGGATGGTCCTTCAGCAGGAGGGTGGCTGGACTAAGTGGAGGAAAACGACTTTATGTTCTGTCTGACTCATATTTTGCCTTTTTCTCAAAAAAATAAATACATTTTCTGATGACCAAACCTTAACTCATCCTCCTAAATCACTACAATGACTAAAAAGTTCCTTGCTTCATAATAAAAAAGTAGTTTACAATTTTAACATAAATACAAGAACGGGAGTCAAATTTTTATTCCTCTTCCTCAACCCATGATACCCAGAAAATAATACATTTTAATGCAGACTGAAGTACAGATTCTTAGACATGATGGTACAAAAGAGGTTACACACTACCAGCTTCTGTCCTGTGGCTATAATTAAGGTTGAAAAAAGGCTTCCGTTTTCCCCTGTAAGACATCATCAGATGTGAATTACCCCACTCTCATCTTCATCTCCCCTAGGTGTGCACTTTTAAAACTGCCTTCACATCATTCCAATTTCCTCTGAGCAACTCCTTCCTGCTTTCAACTTTTCACCATTCACTCAAAACGTCTCATCACTAGATGTAAAACTTGCTGATTCCATTTCTTTATTCTCTTTCATCATTCCCCTTCTCCAAATCCTAACACTGTGTCTTTAGTGACTCATGGGAAAGATCATTAAAAAAATAAAATAAAAATGGCAGCGGTCTACTATGATAAAGTAGAGAATGCATAAGCCCAAATAACATCTCCCTTGATTCAAAATTATTACTTATTGAATGCCCACCGTATGCCCTTTAAGGGTTACAAAGGAAGATCAGCTTTACTGGACTGCGAACTTTGTGAGAGGGGCTGATTCACCCTCACATCCTGCCACACACTCACCAGAGTATCTCCATCACCAAGCAGGGCCCCTCTGAAATCCAGAGAGATCTGTGCCTCATTCACGGAAGACGACTTCTGGTATTAAAATACGAAAAAATGACAAAACAAAGTGACGAAAATTGTAAATGTATAAAACTTCCCATACAATATCACTGGGTTAGTCTCAAGATAATTACATGGTCTAGTCATGAAGCACAAGTTCAAAGTCATATGATTCATGCTGCCTTCTTTCAGTCCTGTTGGTATGTTTCTGGGGCCCTAACCTTCAAAAGTGATAGCAAGACCAATGTGAAGGTGCTTGTGAGTGAGAAGGCTAAGCCAACAGGCCCTGCTGCCCGCACCACTACCACCACCACCACCGCCACCCAGATTCCCAAGATCTCTACATAGCAGTGAGTGAAGGAGTCAACGAACAACTCCACAGTGAACACAGGGTCCCTAGCCTCAAGGATTTGACAAACTAATTGGAAAAAGAAAAAAGAAAAAATGAGCACACTCTCCACCATGACCCCTCCCCAAATATAATGAAAAAATACTGTGCAAGGATCCCATCCTGGATCCATCACTAAGTCATCAATTATGGGCAAGTGCTCCTCTATATATTTAAACATCAGGGTTTTTCTTTCTTTTTTTTTTTCTCCCAAAAAATGGAATACCACCATTTCGGCCCTGCCTTGTGTACCAAGGTTATTAAGAGGTGCACGTAAGATGTGGAGTTGCTTTGGTAAACTGCAAAGCCCTCCACAAAAATGAGATACATAGGAACAAAGGTTGACTACTTAATCACATACTACCTTGTCATAAAAAATAAAAAAATATGTTAATGACATTTATAAACATGTAAATTCAGAATTTGACATTGTTGTGTCCAGAGAATCATAGAGAAAGGGACAAAAAGTAAATGGCTAAGCTATGAAAGTAAAGCAATTTTACAAAGCCTATATTCTTCTCTGAAATGTGAATATTCCTTGCAATCCTTATCCCTTTTTGAAATAATTTCCATGAGTAACCAGAAGATGACTACTCCCCAGTCCTTCCTTATATTCCTTAAGGGTCCATATTATCCCAGGCTTGTTCTTCAGTTTTAACTGAAGAGTTCAAGTGCTCGAGCCATCTCTTCCCTTTCAACTATTACCTTCTTTCCTCCCACTAAATTTACACCAACATCACTAATGACATCCTAAATTGCCCAAAATGCCCTCTAGCCCTTACCTATTTCGTTCACAGGACTTATCAAGGAGGAGCTTTTTCCCTTCCTCTGAATGAGTGAAGGAAGACACACTCTCCTTAGCAGCCCTCCTACTCCTAGAGCTGTCCCCAAACTCTTCAACCAGGGTCCTTCTCCCTGAACTCAGCCTGTCCACCCTGGGGCAGATCACCTTCTCATCCTTCTCCCAGGCAATCTGATTTCCACCCTGAACTTCACTGCCATCTGGACCTAGAGAACTCTCATCAGTCTCCAGTCCAGCCCTTTCTTCTGAACTATAACTCTTCTCCTGGCTACCCATTGGACAGCTCCACCTGGATGTGCCAAGGCCTCTCATGCAGGACTTGTCAAACTGAATCACCTTTCATTCCCCACTCCTTATTCTGTTATGGATCACCATCAACCCCCCGGAAGTAGTCTGATAATCTCCTCCTTCTCCACCACCCCATAGATCAGATCAGTCACCACAGATCAGATCAGTCACCACAGGTTTGAAACGGCCACAATCCTCTCCAGCCACATTTGTCACTGTTTCTTAACCAAACTGTTCCTCCTCCAGCTGCCACATGAGTTTCCCAAAGTGTAGAACATGTACAATGCGATGCTAAATGTCCATTTTCTTACATCATTAATGCTTTTTTCTATTATATATTAAACTAAATTCTCAAGACCACATTTCTCACAGGCATGATTGCTTTGAACAAACTTTCACACATGTCAGAATAATGGAGGGAACTGTAAAAAGGCCATGACCTGGGGTACATTCCAGGTCAACTAAATCACAACCTTGTGGAGTGGGGATGGACATTAGGTCTTGAAAACCCCAGGTGCTTCCAATGTGCAGACAAATTTGGGAGTGACTCCATTAGAATAAGCCTGAAACAGGCTCTTGAGAAAAGGCTCAGCCCATCTAAAAAATCAAGTAAAAAGTTATATATGGTAAACAGAAAGGGTGCCCAATTCACCTGGTTTGCCTAGGACTTTAGGATTAAAAGTCAGACATCCTAGGATACCCTTCCATCTCATGGAAACTGGACAGCTGGTCACCCTACTCAGATAAGGCAGTGTCTGCAGTTTGGGAATGAGTGCTAGCATTTCCCAAAATATGTTCAGCAAAATGCTATCCTCTCTCTCCCCAGGGTGTTAACAGCTGTGTGGCTACAAATACTTCCACTGTGAAATAAACTTGAAAGACCCCAGGGATATCCCAGGATAAATGATTAAGTTAATGGTTTTTCTCAATGCCAGTTTCTCAGAATTTCCAATGTACTATGGTCATTTACACTTGAGAAAAGGATTCATTTCTCAAAATACTTGAGGGCCATTTTTTGTACTTTATGATTGAGGTCTTGAGACACTTATTGTTAAATGCTGCCTTGCCTGTACTTCCAGACAATTTTAAGAGAATATAAATCTGATAATGTTACTTCTTCATTATCAATCCAATCCTTAAAAAATATCCAAACTCCTTAGCAGGTGGTCCAGTCTCCCAGCTCTTCAATCTTTTACCCCTCTTTGTGCTCTCAGAAAATGTTTCTCAAACTTGTACAAGCATTTCAATGATCTGGTAATACTGTTGTAATGCTGATTCGGATCAGTGGGATTGGGATAGGCCTGAGACTTTGCATTTCTAGGGATGCTTGCTTCCCAATGGGGCCATCACTGCTGATCCAGGATCATTAAGTGGCAGCGCTCTGCTCAGGTTCAGTTCTAAAGGATGCTTTCTCTCCTGTAAGTCTCTATGCCTCAGAGGTGCTTTTCCCAGCTGGTAACTTCCTACTCAACCTTCAAGATGCTAGAGAACATCATTCCCCAGAGAAAATGACCTCCAATGCCCTCTCAGAACTGCACATTCCAGCTTTATTTTATGTTTAGAACTCCATTCTGGGGCTTTACTCTGCTGTAGCTTTTGGCTATTTATTTTTCTGCTTCTCCCAAGCTGAGCTCTCTGACAGCCTTCTTGTCTTTACTTTATATGCCCAGTGGCTGGCACATAGTAGCGACTCAACAAATCTACAAAGAAAGAAGGAGTGGTCATGCAAAGGTAATAATGCATGAACTTGGGAATAGGGGAGACTTACAGAAAAGAAGGTTGTTATGCAGAATAAAGTCTGTTGGTGGGAAGTTTTTTTTGATTGGGGGCCTTCAGCAAGAGAAATAAGTAGAATCAATCTATGTTCACATTGCAGAGCCCAGTCACAAAGGAAATTTCTTTTATACTATACAAAAAAAGTAATAAAATTCCCAGGTTCTTGAAATGAAAACTAAACCCAGATAATCTTCTGATTAACACTTAACATGACTAAAATCACCAGGCACAGTGAGAAATGAAAACACCATTTGACCTCTGAATCTGAGTTCATCTACTTTATGGAAAATCCTTCTGACAATTTTAAGTTTAAACAAACCTTTGTGAAACGAGTACTCCAGCAGGTTTAATGTAGTCACAGCTGTCAAAATCATGGGCAATGTATCACACTTAAGAGAGCATTTGAAAATGTGTCAATAATTATAATTAGACACTTGTACTAGATCTAATATACTTTCACTACCCTTTAACTTCAACTGAAGTGAAATTAAAACCTATTTCTTAAAAGTGCATCTCTCAGATCATAATTTAATTCTAAAGCAGATATAAAACCTGTCATAGTACAGAGATACCATACATTTTCCTCAAGAGGACACAAACGACCACAGTATTGCAATACATCATTTTAGGTAAGGTGACCACCTTTAATACTGAAAGGGTAAAATACATTATCAAGGTGACATAATCTTCCAATATTTACTTCCCTCATTTGCACTTAAAGATTTCTCTTAAAAATTATGCACGACCCACAGCCCAGAGATGATAACTGTTAATATTTTGGTTTCTTTCCTACCAGTGTTTTCTTTTGTTTTTTTCCTATATCCATATGTATATAACTACAAATCTGGACTTGTACTCTGTTTTATGTTTATGGAATTGTACTTTGGAACTGTACATAATTTATGTGTATGAAAGTGTACTTTGTTGTAGTGCCCTGTTTTTTCTACAGGATGTTGTTTTGTATAATCCCCATGGTCATTCATTCATTCCAAAAATTTCTGCATGCCTACTATGGACAAGGCAGGATACTAAGCACAGGACACACACATATACACACTACCAAACAAACAAAGTCCCTGTTCTTGGTACTATTTACTTATGGAAATACTGGCAGTACATACAGCAGTATATGCAAGATATAGAAAAGCAGGAAGACTCTAACTAGATGGAAAACCAACAGACCCTCTTTAAAGAGGTAACTTTTAAAGTGAGATCTGTCCTTGAAAATTAATCTAAAATAATATTTTTGTGCTTATATCACATTCCATTTTATGAATATATTATATATAAAGGTTTTATATATATAGATATATACACACACATATATGTCATTGTAGAAAATTTGTGTTTCCACTTTTTTTCTTCTTTTTTTGCTACTCTACAGCTAGATGAATAAATCTGTATACTTAATGAGCTTTAGTAAGTGATGTTTTTGTTTTTTTTTAATTGGGTAACTAAGAGCTCAAAATCTTTTCCAGGAAAATTATATTTACATTAGCAACCCAAAATTTCCAAGTCTGTAAAAAAGAACATTGCTTAGTTTGGGGGGGAGTCAATTATAAAGAAAAAAATTCAATACAGGGAATAAACATAAATTTTGTATTAAATTTTATTTACTTGGGTTTGAATTTTTAAAGAATTCTTTTTTTTTTAATATATTTTTTTTTATTTATTTATTTTGACAGAGGAGAGAGAGAGGGAGAGAGACAGAGACAGAGAGAAAACTGAACTAGGGGAGCTCCCAGTTCAGCATATGGTTCCGCACGGGCCAGGATTCGATCCTCTGTCCCCGGTGCTGCAAAATGAGCGCCCAACCCACTGAGCCATCCCAGCTTCCCCGGGTTTGAATTTTTAAATACATGTAATTTGGTAAACCACCAGAAAATTCATTTATCTTATTAAACTATACCACATCAATACCTCAAAATTTCAAAATAATCCCTATTTCTACCTTCTTCATATTAGAAAACACTTTAAAAGATCCAAAGCCAACTATTCTGTTTTTCTCCAAAGTGAACACAAACAAAATATTGCTGTTTCTTAAAGACAGCTTATCATATGCCTATTACTTTTTTTAAAGCTGTTTTAAAAATAAAACATTTTCCCTAAGTCTAAAAATTCACTACCACTATTTTTGATCAATAAAAGGCTAGCTACATGAGTTTCTCAATCACTAAATACCCACTTACCACTCACTGTATTTAAAACAAAAAAATTTCTCAGCCATATAAGCTCTGCTTTTAACTTAAAACACAAACCAGACAGTGTTTTAAAACAATTAGTAAAGCTGTGGTTAGCAACTCTTCCAAAGCCCAGCATCCTTCACAAATTCAAAGCTTACACAGGAAAAAATAAAATAAAAGCATCAAGGTCCATTTACTGGAAGAACCAAAAAGGAGGGAGATTGAAAGAATCAGCAAGTGACCAAACTTTAGAAATAGCTGAGTCTATGCCCTTCTTTACAGCTGAGAAAAGAAAAATACCATGAAGAAAAAAGAAGGTTAAGAAAATTATTTTCTTGGGCCACAATATTGGTTTACACCAGAGATCAAACTACTGCTTGTGTCTTGTGGGTTGCTTTCTCGTTTCCATCAAGCCACAATGCTTCACTAATACAGCTCAAAAAGTCAATTCATGGTACAACCTATACCGTAATTTAAAATGTAAATACACTATGAGTCAGCAATTTTAATCATTGATACCCTCCCCATGGGGAGACAAATAGATATATATATATATATATATATATATGAGTACTTCTATATATAAAGCATTCAGTAGGTATAGTAGTACACGTAAGGACACTCAATGAAACTTTGTTAACATACAATGTTACCTAAAATAACAAGTAGAGAAGACTGGCTAAATAAATCATGATATAGCCACACAATGGAATCCCTTTCAGAAGAATGAGGAAACTGTTTATATTGATAGGAAAAAATTTTTCAGATAAAGTGTTAACAGAAAAAAGCCAGGTACAGAACTGAAATGTTCATAATATGATACAATATACCATATTTTCCGGCGTATAAGACGACCCCCTAATGTTACAGTTAAAACATAGGTTTAGGCCTATATTTGCTGTATAAGACTACAGCCTCGGAGGTGGGGGGTAGTCTTATACAGCGAATATAGGCCTAAACCTATGTTTTAACTGTAAAAGTAGGGGGTTGTCTTATACGCCGGAAAATACGGTATTTAGGAAAACACATGAGCATATGTTTATAAAGGTAAAGACTATCACTGCAAAAATATACAATTAGTTTTAATGATGGTTTTTTTCTCCAGAAATGTAAAGTAGAAGGCTGGAGGACAAAAGTTATCTTTCACTATATATACTTTCTATCCTTTAAATCTCCCATTGAGCACCTGTAACATAAATATCATCTCTGAAACATTAAATATGATAATGAACTAAAATATATGATTTATAAGAAAAATTTGTAGGAACCAATACTAACATGCATATTGTAATAAAATAAGGGTATCTATGTCTATGAATTAGAAATAAAAACACCAATTTGAATTAAAAAAAAAAAAAATGTGGTATGGCCCAAAAAGGAAACTGAAATGTTCAAGACAAAAAGTCTCTATGAGAACATACGAAATATCTTCCTGGAAAATTGCCATGCACAATGCCCACGTCTGAGTAGGATTCGCTCCACCTGTGCTTAAAGTGTCCTAAAACAATAAGACCTTTAGGGATCAAAACAGAACCAAGTGGGAGAAGGGCAGCAACTGGGCAGACCGAAACTGATTGAGTAACGAGATGGAGGGAATCCCAAACAACCACTCCACGATAAGAAAAAAAAATCATCTGAATTTGAAAAGGACATTTCATTTTAAACTGATTAAAGGCAAGAATAAATGCCAGCCATTTATTCTCCTCTGGCACATTTCCCCATCTCAGAGCTCTGTCTAGCACCTGTGATACAAAAAAAAACCACCACCATTGTTAGAACCCCTTTCACCTAAATGCATAAGGCTCAGCAAAAATAGGCATAAGAAGGGGAAGCCGGGATGCCTCAGTGGGTTAAGTGCTCAGTTGGAGCGCCGGGGACGGAGGATCGAATCCCGGCCCCGGCCCCGGCCCCGGCCCCGGCCCCGGCCCCGGCCGTGTGGACCCATGTGCTGAACTGGGGAGCTCCCCCAGTTCAGTTCTCTCTCTGTCTCTGTATCTCTCTCTCCTTCTCTCTGTCAAAACCAATTAAAATAAATAAATAAATAAAATACCAATGAACAAAAGAAATGTTAAAAAAAAAAAAAAAAAAAAAATAGGGGAAAGCCGGGATGGCTCAGCGGGTTGAGCGCTCGCTTTGAGGCCATGAGGACCGAGGATCGAATCCCGGCTCCGGCCCAGGCAGGACCCACGTGCTGAACTGGGGAGTTCCCACAGTTCGGTTCTCTAACTGTCTCTGTCTCTGTCTCTCTCTCTATCTGTCAAAAAGTAAAATAGAAATAACTATGCACTGAA
>PVKE010020092.1:0-27818 GCA_004027555.1 Craseonycteris thonglongyai
TATATATATATATATATATATATATATATATATATATATATCACTTTATCTGAAAATAGAAAGTTTCATTTCTTCCCTTACAATTGGGACAGTTTTCTTTTCCCTGCCTAATTTCTCTGGCTAGGACTTCCACTACTATGTTGGTAAAAGTGGCAAGAATGAGCAGCCTTGTCTTAATCCTGATTTTAAAAGAAAAACTTTCACCATTGAGTATGATGTTAGCTTTGGGCTTGTTAGATATAACTTTTATTATTTTGAGGGACATTCCCTCTATGCTCAGTTTATTGAGAGTTTTTATCATAACTGAATGTTGAAATTTGTCATGTGATTTTTCTGTATCTATTAAGATGCTAATATGATTTTGTCTTTTATTTTGTTAACCTGGTGTATCACATTAATTTCTGATGTTCGTAAGTCTCTTGGCTATTTGTATGTCTTCATGGGAGAACTGTCTGTTTAGGTCTTCTGCCCATTTTTTAAATTGGACCATTTGTTTGTTTTTTTGTTGTTGTTGGTTGTGTTAGTTCTTTATACATTTTAGATATTAGCCCCTTACCAGAGGCATTGTTTGCAAATATTTTCTCCCAGTCCGTTGGTTCCCTTTTTACTTTGTTGATATTTTCTTCACTAGGCAGAAGCTTTTTAGTTTGATATAGTCTCATTCACTTATTTTTGCTTGTATTTCCCTTGCCTCTGGGGTCAAGTTAATAAAGTCCTCTCTGAACGCAAACTCTATAAGTTTAGTACTGATGTTTCCTTCTATGTGGTTTATTGTTTTGGCTCTTATGTGGACACCTTTAATCCACTTTGAGATAATTTTGGTAAATGGTGAGAGTTCGCAGTCCAGATTCATTTTTTGGCACGTGGTTTTCAAATTTTCCCAGCACCATTGACCAAAGAGGCTTTCTTTTTTCCATTGTATATTTTTTGTTACTTTGTCAAAAATTACCTGTCTATATATTTGTGAGTTTATTTCTGGGGTTTCAATTCTGTTTCACTGGTGTCTATGTCTATTTTTCTGCCAATACCAAGCTGTTTTGATTACATACACTTTGTAGCACTGACTGAAATTGGGGAGAGTGATGCCTCCAGCCTGATTCCTTTTTCATGGGATTTCTTTGGTGATTCAGGGTCTTCTGTGGTTTCATATGAATCTGATGATTTTTAAAAATCTATTTCTCAAAAGAATGTCTGACATTTTGATGGAAATTGCATTCAATCCATATATTGCTTTGGGTAATATCGCCATTTTAACTATGTAGATTCTTCCAGTCCATGAACACTAAATATCTTTCTGTTTCTTTGTACCTTCTTCAATTTCTTTAAATAATGCCTTATAGTTTTCTGTGTATAAGCCTTTCACATTCTTTAAGTTTATTCCTAAGTATTTTATTCTTTGTGTTTTCATTATAAAAGGTATCTTTTTTCCTTATTTTTTGAAATATGCAAATTAAAACCACAATGAGGGGAAACCAGGATGGCTCAGTGAGTTAAGCGCTCACTTTGCAGTGCCGGGGACCCAGGATCAAATCCCAGCCCCGGTCCATGCGGACCCATGTGCTAAGCTGGGGAGTGCCCCCAGTTCAGTTCTCTCTCGCTCTGTCTCTCTCTCTCTCTCTCTGTCAAAAACAATAAATGAATTAAAAAAACCCACAATGACATACCACCCTACACCTGTCAGAACAGGTATAATCAACATGACAAGGAATAACAAGTGCTGAAGAGGCCATGGAGAAAAAGGAATCTTTATATAGTGCTGGTGAGAATGTAAACTGGTACAGACACTATGGAAAGCAGTATGGAAATTCCTCAAAAATATTGGAATGGAATTGCCATAAGACCCAGCATTCCCTCTTCTGGGTACACACACACACACACACACACACACCCCTTGTAAACCTTAATTTGCAAAGGTTCATTGCAGCATTGTTCATGGTGTTCAAGTTGTGGAAACAACCAAAGTGTCCTTTGATAGATGACTGGATAAAGAAGTTGTGGCACATTTATACAATGGAATACTACTCAGTGATAAGAAAAGATGAAATACAGCAATTTGTGACACCATGGATGGACCATGAAAACATCTTATTAAGTGAAATAAGTCAGACTAAAATAATCAAGAAACATGTGACCTCACTCATAGTTGGTATATAAAACGAAAAGTAACAAAGAAACAAAAACTCATGGACACAGTCAATAGTTTAGTGGTTATCTGAGGGTAAAGGGGAAGGTGGGTGGAAGAGTAGAAGAGGGTGGGGAGTAGAAAGGGGGCATCAAATATATGGTGAAGGAAAGAGAGCTGTCTCTGGGCAGTGAACACATAATGCAATGCATAGGCAATGTAATGTAGAATTGTACACCTGGAACCTATGTAATTTTTACCAACCAATGTCACCCCAATAAATTTAACAATAAAAAAATAATAACAATTTGTGGATGTTGAACTATCCTTGTATCCCTGGAATAAATCTTACTTAATCATGGCATATAACTGTTTCAACATATTACTGAATTTGGTTTGCTAATATTTTGTTGAGGATTTTTTTTTAAAGATTTATTTTTATTGTTTTTCACAGAGAGAAAGAGAGAGAGAGAGAGAGAGAGAGAGAGAGCTACAGAGACAGAGAAAAGGGGGAGGGCCCAGAACAGTCTCCATAGTTGCACATCATTGGTTTTTCCACATAGTTTCAGTCCACAGGTGGGCGCAGGGCTGCACAGGGCAGGAACTGCGCCGGGGTCTCACCCCGGTGAGAACTGAACTGGTGGTACTCTCCAGTTCAGCATATGGCTCCTCACAGGCCTGGGCCAGGATTTGATCCTCGGTCCCCGTGGCTGCAAAGTGAGCGCTTAACTCACTGAGCCATCCAGGCTTCCCCTGTTGAGGATTTTTGTATCTATGCTCATCAGATATATTGGCCTGCAATTTTCTTATCTTGTAGTGTCCTTGTCTGGCTTTGGTATCAAGGTAATGCTGGTCTTGTGAAATTAATTTGTAAGTGTTCTCTACTCTTCTATTTTTTTGAAGAGTAAGGATTGTTATTAAATCTTTAAATGTTTGGTATAATTAACCAGTGAAATAATCTGAATCTGGTCTTTTGTTGCTCAGTTTTAATTACTGATTCAATCTTTGTACTAGCAATCAGTTTGTTCAGATTTTTTTGTTTTGTTTTGTTGTTGGTTTTTTTTGTAAAATCTTTTTTTTTTATTGTTAAATTTATTGGGGTGACATTGATTGGTAACAATTAGATAGTTTCCGATGTACAAGTCCACATCATATCACCTATGCATCTCATTATGCGCTCACCACCCACAGTCAGCTCCCCTTCCATCACCATATATCTGGTGTCCACTCCCACTTCCCCTACTCCCCAACTCTCCCTCCCTCTTCCTCCCCTTTCCCCAGGTAACCACCAAACTATTAAATGTGTCCATAAGGCTGGTGCCTACTCCCACCTCCCCTCCCCACTCTCCCTCTGTTCAGATTTTTTGTTTCTTTATGATTCAGTCTTAGTGGTTTGTATATTTCTAGGAATGGATCCATTTCTTTTAGGTTGTTCTATTTGTTGTCATTGTTGTCTCTTATGATCCTTTGTATTTCTGTAATAAGTTGTAATGTCTCTACTTTCTCCTTTTTGCCAAATCTAGCTAAAGCTTTGTTTATTTTGCTTACTCTTTTCAAAAACCCAGCTGTTAGTTTTTTGGGTTTTTTTGTTTTGTTTTGTTTTTCACCCTCCCTCCTCAGCTGTTTTATTGATCTTTTCTATTACCTTTTAGTCTCTGTTTCATTTATTTTCACTCGAATCTTTGTTATCTCCTTCCTACTCACTTCAGGCTTAGTTTGTTCTTTTTCCAGTGCCTTACAGTATAAAGTTAGGTTTATTTGAGATATTTCTTATTTCTTGCAATAGGCATTTATTGCTATTTATTGCTTTCCTTAGGACATTTTTGTTGTACGTTTATGTTGTATTTAAAAATATTTATTTATTTATTTTTATTGTTTTTTGACAGAGAGAGAGAGAGAGAGAGAGAGAGAGACAGAGACAGAGACAGAGACAGAGAGAGAACTGAACTGGGGGAGCTCCCAGTTCAGCATATGATTCTGCACGGGCTGGGGCTGGGATTCAATCCCTGGTCCCCGGCGCTGCAAAGTGAGTGCTTAACCCACTGAGCCATCCTGGCTTCCCCTATGTTGTATTTGAATTTTCATGTTTCAAGATGCTCTTTGATTTTTCTTTTTATTATTTTCTTTGACCCATTGTTTGTCTAGTAGCAAGGTCTTCAATCTCCTCATATTGGTAAATATCCCAGTTTTCTTATAATTGATTTCTAGTTTAATATTATTGTGGTAAAAAATTATGCTTGATATAATTTCAATCTTCTTGAATTTAAGACTTGTTTTCAGTCTAACAATGTTCTATATTGCAGAATGTTCTATATGTGTTTGAAAAAAATGTATATTCTGTTGCTGTTGGGTAGAATATTTTCTAAATATCTGTAAAGATCATCTGGTCTGATGTGTTGTTGAAGTCCAATATTTCCTTATTGAATGTCTGTCTGGATGATCTATCCATTGTTGAAAGTGGGGTTTTAAATTCCCCTACTATTATTGTATTGCTGTCTATTTCTACAAAATATTTGTTAACGTTTGCTTTATATATAATTTAGGTGTTCCTCTTTGGGGTGCATAAGTATTTACAAATGGTATATATCCTCTCATTGAATTCACCCTTTATCATTATATAACGATCATTTTATCTCTTATTATACTCTTTGGCTTAAAGTCTATTTTTTCCTGGTAAATATAGCTGCCCTTGCTTTCTTTCAGTTTTCGTTTGCATTAAAAATCTTTTTCCATCCTTTCACATTCAATCTGTTTGTGTCCTTTAGGATAAAGTGAGTCTCTTTTAAGTAGCATACAGTTGGGTGTATTGTTTTTGTTTGTTTGTTGCCAATTCTGCCACTTTATATTTTTGGATTAGAGAATTTAGTCCATTTACATTTAAGTAATTATTGATAGCTATGAATTACTGTTGACATTTTGTTAATTATTTTTGGCTACTTTATAATCCTTTTTTCAAATTAAACTGGGGTGACATTGGTTAGTAAAATTATATATGTTTCAAATGTTTTGTTCTCTTGCTCTCTTTGTAATTTGATGATTTTCTATAGTGGTGTGCTTAGATTCTTTTTTCTTTATATTATGTCTCAGGATGTGTCTCTATAGTTCATCTCATTTGGAACTCTCTGGGACTCCTGAATCTTTTGTTGTTGTTTTTTTAAGATCTATTTTTATTGTTTTTGAGAGACAGAGAGACAGAGAGAAGGGAGAGGGCCCAGAGCCATTTCCATAGTTGCACGTCATTGGTTTTCCACATAGTTTCATTCCACAGGTGGGCATGGGGCTGTGCAGGTCAGGCACTGGGCTAGGGGCCTCTCATATGGAGCTTGCCTTGGTCAGAACCAAACTGGGGGTACACTCCAGTCAGCATATGGGTCTTCACGGGCTGAGGCCAGGATTTGATCCTTGGACCCAAAGATGCAAGACCAGTGTTCAACCCACTGAGATATCCCGACATCCCCAATTTCTAAAACAATTT
This sequence comes from Craseonycteris thonglongyai, assembly GCA_004027555.1. NCBI lineage: Eukaryota > Metazoa > Chordata > Mammalia > Chiroptera > Craseonycteridae > Craseonycteris > Craseonycteris thonglongyai. The sequence continues at coordinate 5,598 of PVKE010020092.1, forward strand.
TTTAATTGTTAAATTTATTGGGGTGACATTGATTGATAACAATTACATTGTTTCCAGGTGTGCAATTCCAAATTACATTGTCTATAAATTGCATTATGTGCTCAACACCCAGAATCAGCTCTTTCCATCACTATATATTTGATGTCCCCTCCCTACTCCCCATCCCCCAGCTCTCTCACTCACCTTCCCCCACTTACCCTCAGGTTAACCACTAAATTATTGACTGTGTCCATTAGTTTTTGTTTCTTTGTTACTTTCAGTTTTATATTTCACCTATGAGTGAGGTCATATGTTTCTTGATTCCTTCAATCTGACTTATTTCACTTAATAAGGTGTTTTCAAGGTCTGTCCATGTTGTCACAAATTGCTATATTATATCATTCTGTAAATGTACCACAGCTTCTTTACCTAGTCATCTATCAAAGGACACTTTGGTTGTTTCCATGACTTGGCCCCCAAGAACAGTGCCACAATGAACACTGGGGTACATATATCTTTGCGGATTAAGGTTTTTAGGTTTTTTTGGGTAGATACCCATGAGAGGTATTGCTGGGCCATATGGCAATTCCATTCCTAATTTTTTGAGGAATCTCCATACGGTGTTCCATAGTGGTTGCACCAATTTACATTCCCACCAGCAGTGTATGAGGGTTTCTTTTTGTCCACAGCCTCTCCAGCATTTGTTATTACTTGTCTTGTTGATTATAGCCATTCTAACAGGTATGAGGCGGTATCTCATTGTGGTTTTTATTTGCATCTTCCTAATCGCTAGTGATGTTAAGCATTTTTCATGTATCTGTTGGCTGTATGTCTTCATGAGAGAAGTGTCTGTTTAGGTCTTCTGCCCATTTTTTAATTGGATTGTTTCCTTGTTGAGTTGTGTGAGTTCTTCATATATTTTAGATATTAGCCCCTTATCAGAGGCACTGTTTGCAGCTATTTTCTTCCATTCAGTTGCTTTTCTTTTACTTTGTTGATGGTGTCCTTTGCTGTGTAGAAGCTTTTTAGTTTGATATAGTCCTATTCATTTATTTTTGCTTTTACTTCCCTTGCCTTTGGGGTCAAGTTTATAAAGTGCTCTCTGAACCCAAGGCCTATAAGCTTAGTACTGATGCTTTCTTCTGTGCACTTTATTTTTTTGGGTCTTATGAGGAGGTCTTTAATCCACTTTGAGTTAATTTTTCATATATGGTGACAGTTTGCAGTCCAGATTCATTCTTTTGCATGTGGTTTTCCAATTTTTTCAGCAGTATTTAGTAAAGAGGCTTTCTTTTCTCCATTGTATATTTTTTTGCTCCATTGTCAAAGATTATCTGTCCATATATTTGTGGGTTTATTTCTGGGTTTTAGATTTTGTACCATTGGTCTTTATGTCTTTTTTTCTGCCAAAACCAAGCTATTTTGATTACTGACACTTTGTAGTATAGACTAAAGTCAGGGAACACAATGCCTCCAGCCCTTTTATTTTTTTTTTCCGGTGGATTGCTTTGGCAATTTGGGGTCTTTTATGGTTTCATATCTGATTCCTAAATCTTGATGTGTATTTTCACCCAAAATTAGAGAAGTTTGTAGCCATTGTTTTTTGAAGAATCTTTCTACCCCTTTCTCTCTCTTCTCCTCTGGGACTTCTTATAATGCAAATATTTGTCTACTTGATGGTATTCCAAAAGTCCCTCAAACTATCTTCACTATTTTGTTTTTGATTTTTATTCTGTGATTGGATGAAGTCCACTGTGCTTTCATTTAGTTTGCTGATCTTTTCTTCTGTTTGATCTAGTGTTCTGTTGAACCCTTCTGTTGAATTTTTTCATTTCTGTCATTGTATTCTTTAGGTCTGCCATATCTGCTTAATACTCTTTCATATTTTCTATATTTTTGTTTAAAATCGGATTAGAAGCTGGACTCTCAAGCAGCAGGCTTAAAGCATGGAAACTGATTTTGTTTTCCCTAGGGAAAGGTTGGTTAATGGGCATTTCTATCTGCTATCTTTCCATTGAGTGCTGAAGAGATATTAGGTAAAGAACTGCTTTTTTTTTTTTTCCCCCTGTGGTCCTATGGGAGTGGTAAATGAAAGTTCCACTGGCCACCAGATGCGAGAAGCCACAGAATCTGGGAAACTAGATGTGTATACCAACTTCTTCTAGGAAGACATCTATGACCTGGAGCTGGCCAAAGGGAGAATGCAGAGACAGTACCTGTTGGCCTCCCCATTATCCAGGGAGGATTATAGCCGGTTCCTAGATATGTGCAAAATTAGATCCAAACCTCAGCAGACACTGAAACATGCAAATAGGCCTCTTTCAGGAAAGACTGGGAATCTGTTTGTTCTGAGCTAAGTCTTGGGCTAGCCACAGTAAATTATTGTGAGTCTGATAACTGTTTCTTCATTTGCTGTAATATAGTCTTGTGTGTCTTATGACTTTCAGAACAAGGTGTTCTGAGAGTCTGTCCCTCAAGTAGTAGTCATGAAAATTGGGGAGCTAGATGTGAGATCAAAACCTTTTAATCCTCAAGGAGAAGCTGAGATTTGGGGGTTTCCCTCCTGACTGTACGGTACTTTACTGGTGGTGGGGTTTGGCCAGAGTATGTCTCAGCCTTTCTTACCCATTTCAGTGTGGATGTTTTCTCATTCCCCTGATGTGTATAAGTGATTCAACTAGTTTATTTATTTATTTCACAGGGAATTGCTCCATGTATAGTTATACTCATATATTTGGTATGTCCATGGGAAGTGTGTTCAGGAGCCTCCTATGTTGCCTTGTTGGACTGGATTTGTTGACTATATCTTAAAGACAGAGAACCTTAAAGAAAACTCTGTCTTATATACTAGAGTACCTCCAGGTATTTACACAGTGACTATCCCATTAGAGTATCTCAACATATGATGTAGCACTTAATACAGAAAGGCTTTGTACAAACAAAGAACAATGTAAGTTTCTTCCTATTTATTGTTCTTTCATTTAATTATTTTAAGATTTATTTTTATTGTTTTGACAGAGACAGAGAGAGAGAGAGAGAGAGAGAGAGAGAGAGAGAGAGAGAAGAAGGAGGGCCCAGAACAGTCTCCATAGTTGTACATCATTAGTTTTTTCACATAGTTTCATTCCACAGGTGGGCGCGGGGCTGCACAGGGCAGGAACTGGGCCGGGGTCTCACCCCAGAGAGAACTGAACTGGAGGCACTCCCCAGTTCAGCATATGGGTCTGCGCAGGCTGGTGCCCGGGCTGGGATTCGATCCTCAGTCCTAGGGGCTGCAAAGTGAGCACTTAACCCACTAAGCCATCCTGGCTTCCCATCATTTATTTTTTTGTGTTATTATCAGGATATGAAGGCTGAGGTAGGTTGTATTGCATACCTGAAGGTCAATGGTCGAAGGAAATAAAATCAGGATTTGACTCCAAAATATGTATTCTTTCAACAAAATGTTTGTCTTGTTTGTTTTTTCAAGGGCTTTGATAAGTAAGCTGATCCATTTCCTCAGCTTATGTATTTTTTTAAAAAGATTTATTTTATTGTTTTTGACAGAGACAGAGAGAAGGGGGAGGGCTCAGAGCAGTCTCCATAGTTATACATCATCATTTTTTGCCATGGTTTTGTTCCACACAGGTAGATGGGGGCTGCGCAGGGTGGGAACTGGGCTGGGGGTCTCCCACATGGGAGGCATGCCCCCTCGAGTCAGAAGCTGAACTGGTGGTGATGGGGGGAATGAGAGCAAAACTGGGGGCCTCTTGCATGGGAAGCACACCTCAGTTCAGCATATGGGTCCAACCAAGCTGGGGCGGGGATTCAATCCTCAGTCCCCAGGGATGTAAAGCAAACACTTAACCCACTGAGCCATCCTGGCTTCCCTCAGCTTATGTAGTTTTGTTTTAAGTTTTTATATTTTAAAAATATGTTGGGAATATAAAAGTATTTCATATATTTTGGTAGAAACTTGCAATGCATTTTAACATATAAATAAGGACATGAAAATTACCTATAATATCATTCCGTGGTGTCTGCCATTAACTCCTCTTAAAATGTAAAAGGTTAATGTTTTTCTGCATATGTGCTCATTGTGAACAATTGAAACAGTTCAAGAAGGTATAAACAAGCAGCAAGAATGGCCTCTTAAATGCAAAATTGATGTGCCACTCTTATTGAACATCTTTCCATGGCCTTTCTACAGTGATAAATAATACAAATACTTTATCAGAGACCATACCTGACTTCTACCTGCTTCTGACACCTGCATATACCACTTTCTTCCTTGTTTGATACATTCCAGCCTCCTGGGCTTCTTTCTCCTTCTGAGGTATCATAGGCTCACTTCTGACTCAGGACCTTTGCTCTTACTATTTCTGGTTTGAAAACTCTTCCCAGGGTTTTTGAAAGGAAGGATTCTCCCTACTTTCCATATTTCAGTTTAAAAGTCAGGGGAAGCTGGGATGGCTCACTCTTTGCAGCTCCAGGAACTGAGGATTGAGTCCCAGCCCTGGCCCATGTGGACCCATATGCTGAAGTGGGGTGCACTTCCCATGTGGGAGGCCCCATATTTGGTTCTCACCCCCTCCCCTAGGTTTGGCTCCTGGCTCAAAGGGGCATGTCTCCCACGCAGGAGGCCCCCAGCTCTGTTTCCACCCTACATGGCCCTAGCCCACTGTGTGGAATGAAACCATGTCAAAAACTGTTGATATACAACTATAAGACTACTCAGGGCCCTCCCCCTCTGTCTGTCTCTCTCTGTCTTTGTCTCTCTCTGTCTGTCAAAAACAATAAAATAAATCTTAAAAAAAAAAGTCACTTCCAATGAAAGCCCATCACTGCTTCCTGCAACCATGAGGTAGCTCATTGCATACCAGTCATTCTCTATTAGGCCACCTGTTTTATGTTTTCCTTCATAGCATTTCTTTGAAATTAACTGGTTTGTTCCCATCTTTATTGCAATAAACCTCTTATTGAATGTAAGCTTCATGAGTGTAGGTAGCCTTCTATTTATTTCACTATTACCTCAGCCTCTAGAATACTGAAACATAACAGTGGCTCAATATATCTGTGAATAAAAATAAAAGTATAATCCTATTACCCAAAAGTAATTACTATAAGCACGTATATGCCCTTTCCGACTTTTCCTCTTGCGTATGTAGTTACTTTTATATATGTGATATTCACTTATCACAATACACCTACAAGATAGAATTATGCTATACATGACATTTTAGAACCCCGATTTCTTGAATTAACAATATATCATGGGCATATTTGCATACCAATAAATATATCCCTACACAATAAGTTCTAATGATTAAATAGTATTTTATTATATGACTACACCAAAATCCATTTCATCAATTTCCTATTGATAGACATTTAGGCTATTTCTATTTTAGTACTACCATTATATAGTACTTATACTAGAAACTTTAATGCAAACTTTTATTGATAACTCTCTAGGAGGAAAACAACTGAATTAAAAGACTATACAAGTTTCATAAATTTATTATCATCATATTTCACTACTATCAGTAGAAAATTAGAGCTTTTTCTTCTCACTCTAGTCAACACTGGAAAATGTTAATCTTTCAAATTTATTTGATAACCTAATAAGCAAAATTGATATTAGCACTTTTTAACTAGTTGAACAGCAATTTTCTATTTTTAAAGATTTATTTTTATTGTTTTTCACAGAGAGAGACAGAGACAAAGATAGAGAGAAGGGGGAGGGCCCAGAACAGTCTCCATAGTTGTACATCATCGGTTTTTCCACATAGTTGCATTCCACAGGTGGGCGCAGGGCTGCACAGGGCAGGAACGGGGCCAGGGTCTCACCCTGCTGAGAACCAAACTGGCAACACTCCCCAGTTCAGCGTATGGGTCCACACGGGCCAGGGCCAGGGCCAGAAATCTATCCTCGGTCCCCAGGGCTGCAAAGTGAGCGTTTAACCCACTGAGCCATTCCGGCTTCCCCACATTTTCTATTTTTATATTGTTATTTCCTATTCATGACTTTTGCCTACCTTTATATTAGATGATCATCCTTTTCTTTTTCAGTTTTTAAAAGCAGTTTATATAATAAAGCTATTGTCAGATATATATGTATTGAAAGTATTTCTTTTTCTAGATTGCCACTTTTACCTTTGTATTCAGTGGGTTAAGATGAGTTTGTGTAGTAATATACTTTAAAATTTCTATTATGTATTCTGTCTTAGTTATTATTTAGAAAAGTTTTCTTTACCCCTTAACTTTATATATATATACTACTGCATTTTCTTATTCTTCTCTCTCTCTTTGCTTCTTTTGTTTGTTTGTTTGTTTTTGGTTTTATATTTTATATAAAAAATCTTCAGTGTTTCAGTATTAATTTACTGTAAAGTATGAGGTACATATCCAGTTTCATTTTATATTTATGAATAGCATTTTAGGTAATTCAATATAATTTATTAGTCTATGTTTTTGCTAACTGACTTGAAATCCCATATTTTTCACATTCAAAATTTATATTTGTAATTGGATTTCTTTCTTTCTGCCTACTTCTATTACAGTTCCACACTGTTTTAATTATTAAAATCTGACTTTTTAATAAAAATTTTCACATACTATTAAAAACTTTAAGCATACTTTAAATTAATTTTCTTTTTAAATTTTCAAATTAATACACATTTACCACAGGAATTAAAACAATTGGGAGGTTTAAAAGTATACAACAGAATAGCATAGATGACTCAGAAGCACATACATTTATTGTATGATAGTCAGAAGGGTAAGGAGCATATTATTTAACAAACTACTCTGAGATAACTGGTTCTCCAACCAGGTAAAATTAAAGTTTGATTTCTACTTCATTCCATATATACAAATATATTCTAAATTGATTAGAAATATAAATATAAAAAAGAAAAATCATAAAAACACAAGAGAAATATAGGTGGATGTTATTTTCAGGAAGAAGGAGGCAAATATAAACATGACACAAAATCCAGAAACTATAAAAGATAATCAACAGAATCAACTCTTGAAAATATAAACATAATTTTTAACAGTTCCACTGTATTTCTTTAAATGATGGGCCATAACTTACTATCATCCATATATTGTTGGATATCTGTATAGTTTACAATATGTTGTTATTATAAATAATACTTCAATGAACACATTCGTGTTAGGCTAAGATTGCCTTTGGATGATCTTTATGTACTGAAATTTGTGGTAGATAGTATTTGTTGGAATAAGTGAGTTATTGGCTCAGGTCTGGAAAACATTGTTACAGGGGCCCCTTTAAAAATAGTCTATTTTAAAGAACTAGAGGTTTTAAGATTTGTACGATTTGTATGATTTTTACCACCTGGTGTTGCGTTCTTCATAATGTGAAGGTTTTGTTGGCAATGTCTAGAATTTTTTTTTAGTTACTGGGACTAAAATAAAAATTGTCATCCTACATCAGCATTCAGTTCAGTTGTCTCTAATAGGCAACAAGGACTTCTTGTAGGAGTCAACTTGTCTGCCATAAACTCAACCTGATATGATTAAAGAGTTGACCCCACCCAAATTCTGATTTCTCTTGATTGTCTCTAATAATTATACTCCATAAATTTTGTTAAGCCCTTTCTGAATCTACTTTTTAAATCTGTATATATTGAACAATAAGTCCCAGTTATGGGTGGGCAGCAGAGGGAACACACAGAAGTGTTTTGAGCCTTGTTTGTTGCTTTGCTTTGCTTTTCTTGCCCATTTAATACCAGTTTTTATAGAAACTGAATTACTTATAAAGAACCAGCAGATCTATTATGAACCCCGTGTATTGACAGAAAAGAAATAAACCAGAAGAGAAAAAATTTTCTTAAAATATCAAATTTATGTTTTCGTTTTGTTTTGTTTTAAGGTGAAGAAATATATATTTTTAAAAACTTTTTTCAGAAATGGAAATGTCTGTTATAATTAACATTATAAAGAAATTTGATGGAACATTTCCTCATTTGCTTCAGCTACTCAGAGTCATTGTTTGAAGCAGCCAAGTTAGTTGTCTTGAAAAGCCTACCACACACTGAAGACTTTCTGGGTGTGTCCCTCACTTTGAAAGGTGGAGTGATTTATCAGCAGGCACTATGGCAAACACAGGTCTAAAAACTACAGTGCCTAGCTTTTTAGCAGTAAATTAGAACTCAGCCTTCCAGAAGCCCATTTCATAAGGCATTTTAAAATATAGCTTAGGATAAAATTATTGGTCTAACTCATCTATTATATTTTCACTAAAGAGAGTCTTCATGCATTCTAATAAAATGCTGCATAACAATGATATCTTCTATTAAGTCATATAGTATGAAACTTTCCAATTTGTTATAAACCATTTCTAAAAAAAGGGGAAGGACTTCCTTATGAATTTCAACCTTGTTAAAAAGGTTAGTAGAATTAATGTAAATAGTGATTTCTAGCCTCTAGCTAAAACAATAAAATCTGACAAAGCAAAGGTGGCCATACTCACGCATTGGGGGTGCCCTTCTGGCCACAAAAGTGGCCATGGCTGTCTGTAGGATAAGCCACTCTCCTGGGGTCGCCATGTGCCCAGGCTGCAGGAAAAGAAAAGGACAAAATCTCTATCAGCAACAGCTGACTAAAAGCACTTTGATTTGAGAAATTAGAATGCCAGCATTGCAACACATTAACCTTTCCCATTAGTCACAAAAGATTATTGATTTTCTTTTAAGAGTAATTTCTTAATGAAAAATAAAATAAAATATGTATGAATCAATCAGAAATCACATTTCTCTTATTCTTTCATGATTTATCTGGATTGAAGCCAAAATGTGAGGTAATGCACTTAGAAAATGACATTTATTAAAATGTGAAATAGAGGGCACATTACAAAAGCTTGGTTGGCTAGCAGTCATTTTTTTTCTAGGGCTCAAAACTAAATGACTTCATAGCAGAGCTAATTAAATTTACAGTAAATAATATGATGTAATTCTTTTGGGTTATACATTAAGTGAAAACCCTTTAAAAAGTCAAAGAATAAAATTATAATGCCCAATTCAAATTGACGAGTGTTTTATGGTTTCATGTGACATTTAAAAAAGCAGACAGTAGCAACTTCAGAAGAAATACATAATAAAGATTTACTGCACATTCTGTTTGATAACCTCAAAGCTTACTATAAAAATCAAGTGTTCTTAAATGTCATTAGTACTGAAGGCTCAGTTCTATTTTTTCTGAAGGTGCTGGGTTTATTTTATATATACTCATCACCCTTTTATTCCAACAATTACAATCTTGACTCCAGAGCTAGATTAGGGAATAACAGAAAGTAACATGCATGAACTAAATTAAGTAATACTCTCTAATTCTAACTGAAATTTCTGACTTCTCCAATTTGATTAATATAGATCCTAAAAATCTAGGAAATGCATTGGCCATCTAATACTTGCCTCTATATACAAAAAACATATCTCTTTGTCCATTTGCCCAGCTATGTCCATGTTACTATTCGAAAACCCTTATGTAACCAATCAGTATGACTCGGGAACATACTGGTAACAAAAATCAATTTGGAATGAGAATTTTAATATGGGAAAAATTATTTTCCATCTATCCAAGCCTTTTTTTCCCTAGTATTTAAGTACCCAGAAAAGTATCCTTTGTCTAAGTCTTTCCCCAATGTTGTAAAGGCCGAATTGGTTTAATCTTCTGATATCTCCTTATATAATCTGACTCAGTTGGGCAGCCCTCCACTGCCTTATCTTCCCATTTGTATTTCCCAGAATAAAGAAAGTGGACTATAAATATGGTATTTAAATGACATCTAAGCATTCAATGTGCAATGTCTCCAGACACTATTTATTAAATTCTGTTTTAATATCTTAGTTTATCACATTTTGGATAAACCTAAGAAAGAGATCTAATTTTACCTGACTATTTTCTTTACTATGTTTCTTTTAACTTTATCCTGAAATGTTTTATTTCTTTTTGAATTATTAATTAGAAAATGGGCACCTAAAGAACCATTTGGACTGCTAGGTTTACTACTTAGTGTATTTATGACTCTGAATAAGTCACTTAATTGCTTTGAGTACTGGCTTTCTAATTTGTTGCTATGAAATGGGTATAAGAATACCCAGCCTCATAAGAATGCTGAGAATATGAAAGAAGATAATTAAAGTACAATGCTTAACATGGTGCTTGGTATATAATGTGGACTTGGTAATGTTAGTTCCTGTCTTACCTGGGTTTCATCAAAACCAAACACTGAGATAAAAATTTAGATGCAGGCAGTTAACTTGGGAAATGACTCCAGGAACTTAAGTGGGAGTAAGGAAAATTAAGGAGCAAAACCAATAAAGGCCATGTTAATCAATGGATTTCTGTTGTGGGCAGCACTGACTCCTCCTGCTGGAAACCTTCTGAGGGATCGTGTGAACATGCTTGTCACTGGGCATGGTAAAACCATCTGCTATAGCCGCAAGCCAACTCAGAAGGACTGTGGGGCAGGAGGGTGGGTGGCAACAGCATCTACTATAGTTCCCCCCGTCTCCTTTTTCATCATCAGTCAATTACTCAAAGAATTTGACTTGACAGGTATGTATCCTGTTCTAGCAGTCAATCCCAACATAGTTTGTCAGAATTTTCAAGAAACACCTGAAAGAGAGAGGATAAATCTTGTAGAAGGCATAGAGAAGAGGTGGGACCTGAGAAAGACTGAAAAATGACTAAGATATGAACAGGTGGCCAGGAGTAAAGAAGATTTATGGATTGAGAAAAAAGTGTAATAATGAGTTTCAATTTATTAATTGCTTACAATGTATCAAGTACTATGTTAAAGGTATTACATCCATTGTCTCATTTGAGTCTCACAGTAATTCTGTTACAGCATCTCACAATAATCCTATGAGGTATTAATAGATATTATTTTCACCTAAATTTTATAGATAACTGCAGCTTAAAGTGTTATTTATTTCTCAAGATCACACAACTATTTTTTTTTCACACAACTTTTATGTAGCATAAGCAGGTTTGAAGTTATGTGTTGCTCTCTAAGGCCCCTGCTTTAATCACTAGACTACAGTAGCTATAATGCTGCTCACTAGAGGATAGATTAGGAAAAGCTTGTTACCATGGGAAATAACAAGGACATTTGCTAGTGGAGGATCAGTAAGTAGTATGTTAGACACATATGGTAGAAAAGGAGATGATGCAGGTTCTTTTGGAGTCTCTGTCATTTGAAAAGAACTCTGTACTTAGCAGGAGAAGGAGAGTGTCTAACTGGGAGGGATGAGAGGGAGACAAAGGAGAAGTGTTAGGGGAGGAATCTTCTTGATTTTGTAGTTGTGAACTGTGGCAGGTGGCTATGTTTACGTAGCTGCTATTACACCTCTCTATGCAGCCTCTGGCACAGAAGTTGCACTGCAGATGGTCTGTGTTTGAGCTGAAACATCAAGTCTTTGAGCTGAAAGCTGCAAGGGTCAGTTCAACCAAGTCACCTCAGTCAAGGGCATTTAGTTTTCTTTTTCTTCCTCAGAAAGTCTACATCTCACCTGTCTCCACTGGAGGAATATGGCAAGGAAAAAAAAGAGGTAAAAAAGTAGATGTGCAGCAGCAGCATTTTGTTCATTAATAAACTAAAGGACTTCTCACATTTTACTCCCTTTCTTGGAATTTCCCTATTCATGGAACTTCTAGAACTGTACTATCCAGCATGGTAGCCACTAGCCACATGTGTTCACTGAGCACATACATGTGGCTTATCTGATCTGAGACTTGTAACGAGTATAACTGCAAATGCACATTAGATTTTAAAGACAGTATAAACAAAAAAAATTAACTATCTAATAATTTTGTATTGATTATATTAGAAATGATATTTAATTATACTTAATTAAATAAAATAATTAAAATTAATTTCACCTTTAAAAAATTCCCTTAAATAGGCTACTAAAAATGTAACATTACACATTTGACCCACATTATGTTTCTGCTGGACAGATCTGTTCTATAATATTTTCCCACAAATGTCAAATGCTATCATATAAGGTGATTAACACTGTCATAACATCATAGGTTTGTATGTCAGTCTATCAATCCCACCACACCCAACACATTCATTTCATAACCAATATTTACAACATTCCTTTTAAAATCTCGAAATACTCACTAATAACATAACTCACTTATACACACAATTTCTTTTTAAGAAATTAACAAAATGCCCTAATGATCATGTGAATACAAATTAAGAACAAAATAATTTGTAACTAAACAGTACATATATCAATGTGTAAATGCCCACATATGACTAATCTAGAAGACCTAGTGAAATAAGTCAGGTGCCTGTACCTATTGATAGAATCACTGAATGTGACAGATATAATTGTAGGAGGATATAAGTGTATTTTGTAGGAGAGTCAAATAATACAAGTGTTGTTAATGAGATAAATTTCAAAAATGAACAAATTTTAGTAAATTCTAAGAAAAACACACAATATTTCTCCACATTTCCTTAGTATCTATTAAGACTATGCAAAAATAACATTTTTTATTTTAAAACAGAAGCTCTAGATTCAAATATTTAAAAACACATTGTCACCTACATGAGTGGAACATGGAACAGTCAGGCAGGAAGTAGAGCAATTCTTGGCTGTATAGAACTGTCCTAGATATTGCAAGACATCTGCCTTCCCTGGTTCCCATCCACTAAATGCCAGTAGTAATTCCACCCCCTGTCCTCATCATTGTGACAGCCTAAAAGCCAATTCAAATTTTCTGAAAGACCCCCTGGGCAGTGGTACTGCTTCAGCTGAGAACCACTAATTTACAGAGTTAGTCACACTATTAAAATTCTGAGAGAAAAATTAAAAAAAAAGGTTCCACATTGTCTTATTTTCTCTCTAATTTTGAGGAGAGGCTGAGGTATGTGAACATGGAATTCCTTCTTATAACTTAATCCCATTTACTTTTATTCAGCTGATTACCATCTATGATGAGTTTCAAATATATCCATAAATTATGTAACATTTTTTTCTTTAAAAAGTGGTGCTTAATTTTCCATCCTTTGAGTGTAGACTAGACTTAATGGCTCGCTTCTAATGAATATAATGTGGCAGAAATGACATGGATGACTTCTAAGAGTAAGTCTTATAAGACATTGCACTTACTCTTGCCCCCTCTTTTAGATCATTAGCTCTAGGGAAAGCCATATGACTTGAGACACTCAGTCCTACTAAATTACCCACATGATTGTCAGTAGCCAGTAAAACTGAAGCTTCCTGCCAACATCCACATTAGATAGCCATCTTGAATGCTGATTCTCCACCTTAGTTAAGCCTTCGGCTAACTGCAGCTTTGGCTTATATCTTGACTACAACTTCATGAAGAACTCAAGAGCCAGAGCTACCCAGCTGAGCTATTCCCAATTCCTGAACACAGACTCTGATATAAGAAATACATTACCAAATTTGGGAGTAATTTATTATGCAGCAAGAGATAACTAATCCTTATAGCTTTTAAAAGTATTTTATATACTTGAGGGAAGCAGTTAAGTCATCTTTCTCTTTCTCTACCGAATTATTCATGCCATTTAAATCCTCTTCAGTTTGAGTTTTTATGTTTTAAATTCATAGCTACAATTGTAGGATTCTAGTAATTTTTGTTTCTTCACCATACAATTTAATATATGGAGCTCTCAGCTTGATTTAAAATATTCCTTAGGGCCTAATCAATTATACAGTATGGAATATCTACTTAGCTTAATTCTTAAAAGACAGTTTGCATAGGCTGCAATATCGATGCCTTAGAAAGATACATGTATGCTAATGGTGGGAAATAAGTTCCATGAAAAGAAAAGGGTCTTCCAATTAAGATCTGAGGAGTGCAGTAGTGAAAACTCCTCCAAAGTAAACAATAACTTGTGGTATCTTGCACTCTCTGTTGTTAAGAAAGATGCACAAAAATTATCACCTGACAGATTTGAATAGGGCTCAAAGAAATAAAATGCTTTCCAGACAATCCAGGCTACTGTACAACCAGATCTGTCCCTAGGTCTATGAGACCAAATGAAGTTGATGGTGCTTAAAACATCTGTCAGAGAGCAGAGTGCTGCATGGGGCCTGTGGCAAATGCCTGTTAGAGAATCACAGTTGGAGGTCCCTAAGGTTTTAAAGAAAAACCATGTTCTTCCAGCAATAACTGTTCTTTTGAGAGGTAGCCTCTGGGCCCTGAATGATTCACCCAATGACATAAGAAGCTCATCATGAACTACATGTTATCTGATCCATCAAGCCCAAGTTGGCAGTGCCCAGCAGCATGTCATTGTTGAATTAAGTTGGTATATTCAATGAATGCTTGAGAAGGTCAGGGAGGAACAAGAAAGCTTCATTAGAAGATTGCTCCTCTCTATTCGTATGTTGACTCCTGGGGCACTGCTTTAACACATACCTATGACTCAGTGAAAGGTCCCTATGATAAGCTTACTGCAAAGGAAAAATATTAAATCAGATTTATAGATGGCAAGGATCTGTTGGCTTTGACAAGGGAAACATGTCCATTTATCTACTTCTCCCCACCCCCCGTCCCCACTTATCTATTCATAGACTGAGGCTAATTGCTTGGTTACATTATCATGGATGGAAAAAGAAATATATTAGATTGGTGAGGAAATCTGAGAAATAACTTAAAGGACTTTACCTCAAAATGGAGCCAAAATATGAAGATATTTATATCTCATGTGGCTTAGTAAAGACCCTCTAAAGTGGTATCTTTTAATCAGAGAAAAAGTACTTGTCAGTCATTATGTGACAAAGTAATCATGACAACAGGTATAAAGATTATGAATGGGTTTTGATAACACAGACTTTTACTCAGAAAGGCTGACCTGGCTCCTAACCATGCTTATGTGACAAACAGTCAGAAGTGGATGGCCAACACTGAATCCAAATACCCACAAGTAGCCAGATTTATGGAACAGTAGAATACCACATGGAAGACCCAGTGAAAGCACTACTTAGGAAGCAACAATATCTTTTAAGGTTGGATTGCTATTTTCTAGAATACAGTCAGATCATTGCAGGAAACACATATTGTACTCATACAGGATAATTAAAGAGAGTTTCAGAAAGACAGATTTACAAAAGTATGGGTAGAATTTCAGAAAACAAAGACAGCTGGTGCAGAGCCCAAAGGCTAGCAAAATTAAGAAGCCATTTTCACCTTTAGGCTTTAAGGGGCAAGGAAGAAAGGAGTTACCTATATTCCAAGAAAGAAGACAAATGGAAAAAGCTAATTGACAGGGCAGGGAGCCATAGGTAGAGAGGTATAGCCAACCTGAGTTGATCCACCAGCAAGTCAGAGGAATAAATTCCACAGACTCAGTCTCCTATTCTGCAATCTATTGTTAATAACTCTCACTGATCAAACCATATTGGAAGCCACAGAACAAGAGAGACTATTGATGTGATCCTTATAAATTATATGCCAGTTTCTTAGAGGACAGAGCACAGTAAATAGAGGGTAGAGAGAAAGCGGGGAAAGGGGAGGAATAATTAAAAATACCCAGCCTATATTCTGAACACATGACTAGCCTATTCAAGATCTTGTAGAACTTTAGATATATTCAGTAAGAAGTCTAGGACTTTATTAAAAACAAGCAAACAAACAAACAATACCCAGAAATATAAGGTTTTCAGATTCTCTTTTGTCAGAAGTTACTGTTGAATAGGACAGAGAGGAAAAAAGAGCTAAAACATGCACGTTTTAAATTTTGGAGTCTGACATAGACGGGGTCAAAGTAAGAGGCAAAAGACACAACAAAGCATATTTTAAAAACAGATTTGTAACAAAAAAATACACATAGAAATGAAAGGAAATGGGAAAACAGCCAAGTAACTAAGAAACTAAATTAGGCTTTTTACATATCTTTACTGTTTTCTTTATTAGCAAGACTGACTCTATGTTGATTACTTTAATACACTTTTTCTACTTATTGTAAATAGATTTTAGTCTACCACTATTAACAACCTGTTTACGGTTTTCCTTTACATTAGGAGATAGGCTTCTTTCATGGTAAAGAAGCAGTTGAAAATAATGAGTACAGAAATTTATTCATGCTTTTCTTTATTCATTCTGCAAATATTTTTGAGTGCCTACTATATGTCAGCATCATGCTAGACCCTGAGTATATATAGGTCCTTCCTCTCCCAAAGCCTACAACCTATTGAACAAAACAGATTTCAATGAACTGCACACATACACACACAACCGTGAATCTACAATTCTGACAAGTACTACAAAGGAAAAATAGATGGTACAAAGAGAGGGATTCATAGAGGCAAATGACCAAATGAAGGAGGTCAGAGATGATGTCCCTGAAGAATGCAGGACCTGAGACCTGAAAAATGAATGGAGGCACAAAGAGGCTTCCACCACACAGACACATGGACAAAGGCATGGTAGAGGTGGGGGATAATGGGTACTGGGGATGGAAAGAAAACCAGTATGATGCATACACAGGCTGAAGCATGGTTCCAGATACAGATGAAGAGTCACTATCTTAGGTTATTTTCTATAATAACTTATTAAAAGGTTGTTCTAGCATAACATCGTTATTAGTGTAAGCCATGCAATCCATTGTGAAGGCTCCATTCCATTAGGTCCTTCTCTTCCTGATCAAAATTTTCTTGAAAAAGTCAAGGTCATCATGCATTCAGTGTCACTCATCTTAGTGTTTATTTTCTTAATTGTGGCTCTAGAATTGGCACCAGTCCCTTGCTTTATATGAAGCAAGAGCTCTCATCATTCTGAAAAATGGATGTAGTACTATATCTGAAAATGCTACATGTAATATTCATTAGTAATATTTAACAGTAAATACACATATCCATGAAATCCTTTGAGATATTTCTGGCCAAAAAGAGCCCAAAGGAGGTACTGTCTAACATAATTATATTTCCTCTATAAGCACTAACTGAAAAGCAACCCAAATCTGTATTAGTAAGTATGGATTATCACAAAGAATGTGCTCCTTGGGGAAGCCAGGATGGCTCAGCAGGTTGAGCACTCATCCTGTAGCCCTGGGGGTCCAAGTATTGTATCCCAGCCCCAGCCTGTGTGGACCTCTATGCTGAATTGGGGTCTGCACCCAGCCTGGTTCTCATTGGGCTGAGCTTCCAATGTAGGAGGCCCCCAGCTTGTGAGGATGTGCCTCTCCCATATGGGAGGCCACCAGCGCAGTTCCTGCCCAGCGCAGACCCATGCTGCCTATGGAGTGAAACTACATCGAAAAAGAATGACACACAACTATGAAGACTGCTCAGGGCCCTTCCTCTTCTCTTCTCTCTCTCTCTCTCTCTCTTTCTCTCTCTCTCTCTCTCTATCAAACACAATAAAAATAAATCTTAAAAAAAAGAATGTGCTCCTCTCTTTAGAGGGATATAACAGAGGTTAATTTTGCAAACAATCATTAATATAAACAATGGCATTGCTGCAAGTGAATGCACACTCAATCTTTCAGGAGCAAGACTACAGATATCAGATTACTCATGATTTTTGCTTGCAAAACAGTCCGTGCTTTTTGCTTATTCCCCTAGTGTTATTTTCTGATATTACCTGTTTTAAGCCCATCTCTGTGAGCAACTGGAGGTGGGGAGAGTGGAAGGAGAGAGAGAAAATCATTGGCAAATTATCATGGGGTTTTGCTCTGTCCCATCTCAGTAACTGTCATTACTTAAAGAATCATCATTCATAATCTCTTAATTTTGGCTGCTAATAAAAGGCAATATAGCACAATGGTTAAGAGCACAGGCTCTAGAGTTAAATTACCTGTGTTATATATATTGGTTAATAGAACCAAATGACCAAGTTACAGAGCAATGAATACCAATCTAGACTAAGCTTCCATTTCCCTTAATTTTCTCACTGTTTCAGAAATAACTTAAAAAGATCAATTTAAATTAAGTGTGTGTGTGTGTGTGTGTGTGTGTGTGTGTGTGTGTGTGTGTAAGAGAGGAAAGAGAAGAGAGAAAAGAAATTATTTATAAAACACTCCTAATATATTCAGGCAAATTATCCTTTCATTCATATCAAGAAAATGCACATTACTGAAGTACCAGGAGCAAGTATTATTACCTAGTTCAATCTCTCATTTTCAAACATTTGCAAAGCCTGTTCCTGGTGTGCTCTAGGGTTAAGTCAAAAGTTGCAGCCATTAGAAAGCCCTCTGTCAAGGAGAAAATGTGATTAGACCAACTGCTTGCACTGTCACTTAAAAATTAACTGCAAATCTATTTGGGGCAGCTAAGGCGTTCCCTAAACACTTGCTGGTTAGGAATGCTGGCTTTCAAGTCATTATTTTGTATCCCTTAAAGGTACATTTTAACTGATTTAATATATGAAGAACAGGCCTGCCAAATTGTGCATATGGCTTTTTAACACAAGCAATTTATAAATGCAATGAAGCAGATAATAGGACACATGATGCCGCATTTGAAAAATCTGTGCTGATGACACTACCACTATAGAAGCATTTTTGGAAGCAACCCGTATCCAGTCTTCTGGATAAAAAAAAAAACCTGTTGTTTATCATTTCACAGGTGGCCTCTTTAACCCAATGGCAAGTTTAGGGTCATGTCCTTGAGCACAAATCAGTCTCCCTCAGGCCAGGAATATTCCACTTGAAATCATCTGCAATGCATGTATTCTGCAATGCATGTATTCAGCAAAATACAACAAAGAGTAAAAATCTCACTCACCACTAAAAAAAAAAATCTATTCAAGTAACAGTCAAAACTATGTGCTTTCAGACTGAAAGAATCAAGAAAGATATGAACTCACATATAGAATATAAAACTGAAAGTAACATAGAAGCAAAAACTTATTGAGAAGATCAAAGATGGTGACATGAGAGGAGAACGCCGATAACTGCCTGGGAAGGGCCTTGTGAACAGAGGGGAATCCACAGGGGAAACCCTGAGAAGAAACCTCAACTAAGAGAACCACACAGCACAGAACAACACCCAAAGGTTAGAGAAAACAGGGGAGAGTGGGAGAGGGAAAAGGAAGCAGCGGTTCTGGGACAGAGACTTGGAGTGCGGCCCGGGGCTGGCAAAAACAAAGGGGGGTTGGGGGACTACGGTCAAAGTGGAGCTGGATCGAGGGAGGGCTGGAAGCCGAGACCTAGGGAGCGTGGAAGCCCCACAAGACTGTGGACAATTTAACATCCTAACTCAAGGGACAGCACGCAGTGCCCTAATCAGATCACAGAGCCTAAAGTGGAACAGGGACTGTGGAGCAGGGTGGCTGCACTTCCTGGCAGGTGGGGTAGGAGCAGGGCACCCGCCCACAACAGCTCAGCACCTGATTTATGGAGGAGATTGACTGTGAGGGAGCGCCTTCTGAAGACAGGGCTCTTGGAGTGAGGGCTGGGGCTTGAGTGGGCATAACTGCATTGGACGTGCTTAGAGTGAATCTAGCGGTCTCAACAGAGCCGGGAGCATAGAGCGGCTGCTGCCCGAGTTACGTCCTGTGCACACAGGGCTTTCAGCGCCCCACCCACTGGGACGCTGCGGCACTGCAGCGTGCACGCACCCGGGCTTTCGGCACCCCGCCCACGGGGCCACAGCGATACCACTGCTTGCTTGCCAGCGCGCAATTGGGCTTTTGGTGCCCTGCTCACCAGGCCACTGCAGCACCCGCTGCCAGCCCACAAGTGCGCAACTGGGCTTTCGGTGCCCCGCCCACTGGGCCGCTGCACATCACTGCGTGCACGCACCCGGGCTTTCCGCACCCCGCCCACTGGGCTACCGCGGCACCACGACCTGCTCAACAGCGCTCTACCGGGCTTTGGGCGCCCTGCTCACCAGGCCGACGTACCGCCACTGCCTGTGCACAGGACCGGCTTTCGGTGCCGTGCCCACCGGGCCGCTGCAGCACTGCTGCCTGCTCCCGAGAGCGCAACTGGGCTTTTGGCGTCCCGCCCACCGGACTTATGGGGCGTTACAGTCCACACACGCAACTGGGCTGCCGATCAGGTCACCACTGTGTCATTGCGTGTGCGCGGGACTGCGCAGCCGACCGGGGCCACTGCCAAGCCCCAGCCCATCCAACTGTGGCCCTGCGGGCGTGGCTTACAGATACAATTGAAGGAGGGGCGGCCAGGCAGAGGAGAGAAAGACCAGAGCTCCTGTGCCCCACCCACACTGAACCACCAGCCCCCCTGCTGAAAGAGGAATCTGCTACTGTGTCTCAGGCCCGCCCTAGCTCCTACTCACATGACCCCACCCCTGGCCACACCTTTACTACTCTGCTATCTAACAGCTAAGAGAGCAACCTGAAGTGCCCCAGGACACAGAAGCTGTCTGCTTCCCCAAACCCTCTCCCAAAATCTCCTTCTCCCACAACTGAGCCCAAAAGAAAAAATAAAGAGAAGCCCATCTGATAGGCAAACCACCAGAGGGAAAACAGACTCAGGCGTAAAGCAAAAAGAACCACATCAAACATAATGCACACCTCAGAAACCAAAGCCCCTCCAGAAGATCAGGGGCATTCTTTAGTAAAGGACCTTGCACACTTGGAATCATATCTAAGTGAAACAGAATTAAGGGCTGCATTAATCAAGCCACTCAGAGAACTCACTCAATGCTGGCAAAGTACCCAGACACAGTTAAATGACCTCAACAAGAAATTTTCTGAGCAAAATGAGTACTTGACAAATAAAATTGAGAAGTTAGAGCAGAACCAAAAGAAACTCCTTGAAATGAAAGGCATCATGGGAGAGCTGAAAAAAGAATTGACCAGCATAGGAAACAGGGCTGACCAGCTAGAGGAAAGGATGAGTGAGATCGAAGATACAAACATGGAAATGTCATAGAGGGAAGAAGAAAGGGAAAGGAAATCAAGAGAAATGAAAGAGCCCTACAAAAACTTTCTGACTCCATCAGAAAGCACAATATTAGAATAATAGGGGTACCAGAAGGAAGAGAGATGAAATCTTCTCAGAGTCTACTAAAACAAATAGTGGATGAAAATTTCCCTAACTTGTGGAAGGAATTACAGCCCCAAATCCAAGAGGAAATCAGAAGCCCTAACTTCCTAGACCCTAGCAGATCTTCTCCAAGGCACATTGTTCTGAAGATGACAAAAATCAATGACAAAGAAAAAACCCTCAAGGCTGCCAGGGAAAAACAAAACACAACTTTCAAAGGAAAACCTATCAGGCTGTCACCAGACTTCTCAGCAGAAACTCTGCAAGCCAGGAGGGAGTGGAGCCCAATCTTCAAAATATTAAAAGAGAGAAATTTCCAAACAAGAATTAACTATTCAGAAAAATTAACCTTTAGGTATGAAGTAGGAATTAAGGCCTTTACAGATATACAGAAGCTGAGGAAATTCTCCAGCTCAAAACCGGCACTCCAAGAAACACTAAAGGAGGCTATCCGACCTGAATCAAGAAATCAAAATAAATGGAGAAAGGTTGGGACAACAGAAAAATAAACAGAAACAAGAAATGGATACAGGATATCCTCATATATCAATCATCACCCTGAATGTAAATGGACTGAATTCACCAATAAAGAGGCACAGGGTAGCAGACTGGATTAAAAAACAAATTCCAACCATATTCTGCCTACAAGAGACACACCTCAGCCACAGGGACAAGCATAGACTCAGGGTAAAAGGATGGAAAACAATACTCCAGGCAAATGGCAGTCAGAGAAAAGCTGGACTGGCCATACTGATTTCTGATGAAAAAGACATCAGGAAAAAAATAATAATAAGACATAAGGATGGACATTACATCTTGATAAAAGGGACAATACAACAAGAAAACATCACACTCATCAATATATATGCTCCGAATCAGGAAGCACCAAAATTTATAAAGCAACTACGAACAGATCTAAAAGGAGAATTTGACAAAAATACAATTATAGTAGGGGATCTAAACACCCCCCTGACAACATTGGACAGATCATCCAAGCAGAAACTAAATAAGGAGATTGCAGCTTTAAATGATACATTGCAGGAAATGGACACAATTGACATTTACAGGTCATTCCATCCTACAACAGAGGGCTATACATTTTACTCTAGTGCACATGGAACATTTTCAAGGATAGACCATATCCTGGGACTGAAATCCAACCTCACCAAATTTAAGGGCATTCAAATCATACCAAGTGTATTCTCAGACCACAAAGCGTTGAAACTTGAGATCAATTGCAAAAGATCAAGTGCAGAGAGAACCACATATACGTGGAGATTGAACAA
>PVKE010020093.1:7275-27914 GCA_004027555.1 Craseonycteris thonglongyai
GCTCGCTTTGAGGCCATGAGGACCGAGGATCGAATCCCGGCTCCGGCCCAGGCAGGACCCACATGCTGAACTGGGGAGTTCCCACAGTTCGGTTCTCTAACTGTCTCTGTCTCTGTCTCTCTCTCTATCTGTCAAAAAGTAAAATAGAAATAACTATGCACTGAAGACAAAAAAAAAGATAATTTCTCTCTATAAATGTGAAAAGATAAAAAAAAACAAAAACAAACAAACAAACAAAAAAACATAGATGTTGTTTTTAATTGTTTATTTAATATTATTTTATTCAGATAAAAAGGTCTCCACGGGCCGAATGAGAGGGCCTCACGGGCCGGATGCAGCCATAGTTTGGAGATCCCTGATTCTAAGATAATGTCTGAATATAACATGAAGAACATTTTTATTTAATGGATCTGTTAGTCCATTTATTCTGTTAATTAGTTAATGCAACTTAATGCATGCCAAAAACTGTGATAAGTGCAGGTAATAAAATAAGTCTGATTCCTGCCCTCAGTGAATTTACTAATTCAGAGCTTTGACAATTACAATGTCATAAGACTCATACAAACTCAGATGAGAGTATTAGAATAAGGAGAACCTATTAACTTTGCTCTTGGTCCTTGGGAGTTCAAAATAAATTCTGGTTAAATAATGTTTTAAATAATTATATGAGTAAATAAGTGATAAAATAAAAAATGTTTAAGCTGAAGATCTTATTATATTAGATGTAGCATCTTGAGACCCTCCCAAATGGTGACCTTTAGTTGCATTTCCGAAGTATCTTTTGAGGTAGCTGCTTTGTTTTTTTGCAACTGGAGTATTTAATGTCACATTGCATACAATCAGTTCAATTTTCAATCCATTTTAAATCTAGACATATATAATTAAAATAATTAAACAGCAGAATATAAAAGTAAGTTCTTTTAAAATTATGTCCAATAAATAGTGAGGGAAGAATGACTAAAATGGGAGAAAACAGGAGGCTGACCAAATAAGAGAGACTGCTTGAGACATAGGACAGGGCAAGTGTTCCCTTGAGAATTAAAAACAGAAACTTAAGATATGAGGCAGGGGTGGAGTGCAGCTGTAGACGTCAGATGAGAATACGGGAAAGAAGACGCTTCCTTGGTTGGTCAAAATATGCTGGTGTCATATATGCCCAAGAATGCAGGATTGCTGGTGTGAGTTACAGAGCAGGATATCCGGAAGAGAAAGCCTACATTGCAGAAGTTGTTTTCCTGCATGCAAGATCATCAGGTCTGAAAAATGGGTATCAAAATTGGAAAGAACTGGACCTTTTATTTAAAAATCAAGAGAATTTTACCTAGAAATCAGATACTGAACATTAGGAAAGAAAACATATTCTCAGGGATGAAGACTAGTGAATACTGAATTCTGACGTGTAAAAAGAGAAGGAAACTAAGGCTTTTGTGAAAGCCAAGCCAATCTTGCCTACTAACAATTGTAGATGACACATACTTTACTCCAGTAATGTGTTGTACATTTTCAGACATGCTGCCTCATTTAATCTTGCCAGCTACCATGGGAAATAATTAATACATTCTTCATTTTACAGGTAAGGTTGCTGAGGCTTAAATAAGTTAAATGGTGTACCCAACATTGTTTATTATATAGAAGAAGAAGGATTAAAATAGTGACATTTTGATTCCATGCTCTTTTTTCCTTTCCATGTAAGCATAGTCTACCTCAGAGTTAGAAATGTTTTGAACTCTTTTTTAAAAGAGCCCAGAGCACCAGCAGTACAGACACACTCAATAATTTGGTGGTTACCTGGGGAGGGGGGCAGGGGGGGGAGGGAGAATTGGGGGTGGGGAGTGAACACCGCATATATGGTGATGGAAGGGGAGCTGATTCTGGGTGGTGAGCACATAATGCGATGCATGGGTGATGTGATGTGGACTTGTACATCCGGAAACTAATTGTTACTGATCAATGTCACCCCATTAAATTTAACAATAAAAAATAAATAAAATAAAAATAAAAGAGCCCAGACATTCTTGATGTAAGAAGAGAAAGCAAATTGCACTGTGACTTTCCATCATGAAGAATACAATCCCGGAGACCAGAAACTTTCATTTATGGTGAAGAAATTGAAAAGAAGGAAACATCTGAACTCCAAGCTAAACTTAAATCCTTAGAAAAATACCAGTACAAATGGGGAAATTTCATTTTATAGGATTCTGAGATATTTGTATGTTTTTTAATCTTTAATGCCCCTGGTGTAAGGATGCCATTATCTATTTAAGTAAAAGGAATCTTTTCTTTATTCTCTCTAGAGAAAAAAAGGTAATGTTAGGTGATGACTAACCTTATTTTCCCTATTGGATTCTAAAAGGGGTCTGCAAGCAATATGTTCATCCTTGTAAAATTGATTTATATTTTGTCAGCATAGAGATGAATGTTTTCATATATAGATATTTTTAGGAGTGCAATGTTCTTCCCTTTTTGAAAGCAGCTGTTTGCAAAAACCAGGAACATCATACTCAGTTACTTGCTGAAAACCTCAGCCTTTTATATCCATAATAAGAATTGAGTACAAAATGTTCTCAGCCCAGACTTTCTCCCAAGTGTTTACAGTTTAACCCTTGAGTCCAAGATATTTAAGAATTCACTTAGAAGCATAAATCCTAATGAAACAAATGAACAAGTATGCAAATAGATATATATGTATATTTATGTGTGTATATATACCGGTATATATATGCAGAGATTCAGAATAATAAAAAATTTGAAACAAGCATGTGTCCAAAACATACTTATGTACATACTAGAAGTTCTGAAGTGACCAAACAAAAATTGAATTGTACTTTATCTCTGACTTGTACTACATATTTTATTTTTATATTAAAAGTAAAAGAGTATCTTCTTTTCATGTATGTATGTATTTATTTATTTTTAATTGTTACATTTACTGGGGTGACATTGGTTGGTAACAGTTAGATAGTTTCCAGGTGTACAAACCTACATTACATCACCTATGTATTGCATTATGTGCTTGTCACCCAAAATCAGCTCTCCTTCCATCACCATATATCTGGTGCCCACTAAGAGTATCTTCTTAAAACACTCTCTGGTTCCCTGACTATTCTAGTTTATTTATCTATACAGTATTTCCTGAATGTCCAGTAGACGTTAGTCTCTGGGATAGGTGGTATAAATTCATAGGTGAACAAAACATCAAAAATAAAATCAACAACTACAGTAGAGTGTGACATAGGTTTTTTTTTAAAAGATTTATTTATTGTTTTTGACAGAGAGAGAGATACAGGGACAGAGACAGAGAGAAGGGGGAGGGCCCAGAACAGTCTCCATAGTTGCACATCATCGGTTTTTCCACATAGTTTCATTCCACAGGTGGGCACGGGGCTGCACAGGGCAGGAACTGGGCCGGGGTCTTGCCCTGGTGAGAAGTGAACTGGGGGCACTCCCCAGTTCAGCATATGGGTCTGCATGGCTGGGGCCGGAATTCGATCCTCGGTCCCCAGGGCTGCAAAGTGAGCGCCTAACCCACTGAGCCATCCCAGCTTCCCGGTGACAAAGGTCTTGATGGCAGTGTATGTGGATACTTTCGAAGTCTGAATAACCATCTTCTATATAGACATAAAGGAGATCAAGAAAGCTTTGTCCGGTGCTAAATTTGAAATTGCATCAACAGTAGTCATGTAGATAAGGGAGAAAATATTTCAGTCATAGATATACCATATTTTTCACTCCATAAGATGCACCTGACCTGCCTGGACCAGCTCTCCTTCCATGCAGTCCCTGCTTTCTGATCTGGCTGCAGGCTTCCCCACGGCATCATTAAGGTCCCCAACATGCACTCTTCTTTGCAGTATTCGCTCCATAAGACGCACACACTTTTCCCTCCACTTTTTTGGGGGGGAAAAATGTGTCTTATGGAGTGAAAAATATGGTAACTGGTACAAAAACTTGGGAACTTGGAAGTAGTATGAATAAAATAGAAGTTATCTAAAGATATAGAAGAATTTATATTAGGAAGTTAAGAAAAAAAGAACCAGTCAGAAATCTTAACTTTGTCTGGAAGATAACATGGATTTAATGAGAGTTTAGTCAGAAAAATATGGTTAGATTTGCAAGATAGATAACTCAGAAAGAGAATAAATAACAGTATAGAAGGCAGAATATGTATCCCAAGTGGGCACAGAATTTCCACACCTCTAAAGTCAACTTTCCATACAGCATAGGGCATGTAGCTGAAGGAATTATAATATGTGTGAAGTGGGTAGCAGAATTGTTGGGGTATCACTTTGTGAGATGTGTAAATGTCTAATAATTATGTTATTTTATATACCTGAAACTAATTACAATAATAAAAATAAAATCAACTTTTCTTTTAATAATACTCAAACATCTTTAATTGAGCCTTTTTCTGTAGTTCTGCAAGGAATTCAAGGAATTCAGTCTCTGTGCCTAAAATTTCTGACACTCTCCAGTGAATGTTTACATGTTTTGATTACTTCTCAGACTACCCCTCCTACCTTCTTTAGGACCACTTCTGTTCTCTCATCCATGCTCCTTCCTAATATTACTGCTAATAGTTCTTAATAAATATTTAAATAAATCATTAGGAAAACAAACTAGAAAATTTAAATTGCATATCAGATAGTGCTTGCCCTTACATCCATTAACCCTGCCCTGTCACAGGTTTCTGGACCTTGTTCCTACTTGAATTAGAAGTCCGTTCTAACATTATTTTTTTACTAGGTCCTAGGACTCCTAAGAGTAAGAAAATAAAAATATAATAATCCATCATCATTTAGCCAAATAATAATCTTGACATCCATTGACTATAATTCTTTTGCTTGATTTGCAGAGCTTTTCCTACCCGCTTTAGCTAAATGTCTCTAGCTTTCCTAATCAGATAGTAAGTAAAGGGTTTTTTCCAAACAAATGAGCCCCTTAAGATGACTTCTGTGGTTCCTAAAATGTTTTAAATTATTAATAGTAATTTTTTTCTGTATTTGCTATACGAGAAACTCAATTAAGAGATAGCAATGTTAAGAGAGTTAAAATAGAGGTGGTGCATGTTGAGAAAAGACTGTAGGGGACAGATATTAGAATAAAGAAAGAAACAGACTTGGTTCATGGGTGAGGGTACTAATGGAGTGGTATGGGTGACTTCCAGGTTTAATCTAGTCTGCCAGGCAACTAGATCAGAAGGGAAGGAGATCTAGGGGATCTTCAACAGGACTGCAATTGTTGGTACATGGGTTTCTTTATGTTTTTAAGCTCTATCTGAAAATAAGGTTGTTCTGGGAAAGCCAGTCCCCATAGGTCTTGTATTACAGAAAGAACACTGAAAAGGAAAAGGAAAATCTTCAAGTATGGATAAAAAGAAAGAGGAATCCTCCATATAGTTAATGACCTGTCAATCAACTCAATTTACAAATACACAGAGAACAAGAACCAAACAATAATCACCAAAGGTCAGTGTATAAAAAGTCAAAACGTGATGGGTAGATTAAAGAGATTTTATTGAACAAAAGTAAATTACTGTCATTATTTTGTGACAGCTTTTATGATAAAGACAAATGATATCCATTATGTTGACCACCAAATAAAAAAAATTAAAAAAATTGAATTAAATGCAAGAAAAAGTTTCTTACAGGATCACTATGAATAGCCACTTAGGAAATATGACAAGATGGACTGCTATGGAAGTCTAAATGAAGTAGTATTTCTAGGAAATGATTCTAATTCAGATATAAATTCAACTCTCTTTGTGTACAACACATTCCATAAAGAAAATTTATAAAGGCAATCTAAAATAAGCATTAAAATATTTCAGTGAAACTTTCTTAACATATGTCTTTTTAGACATTACAGAATGTAGTAACTAGGAAAATTCCATGAATTATCAATATAGATTCTAGGTTTCTGCTGTCACATGAAAGAAATGTTGATGGCAATACCATCAATTTTCAATTCTTCTGACCATAATTTTGGAGATTATTATTAATTCCTCTTTTTCTCCCATATCTCATATCCAATTCTTTGGGAAATCCTATTTGCATCACTTCAAAAAGTATATCTGTGTCTGTTATAATCACCCTGATCAGGGGTGTTGATGCAATTCCTGATCAGAGTCACCATCATGTCATGCTTAGAATCTTGTCTCCTTTGGGTGGTGAGCACACAATGCAATATATAGATGATGTATTAGAGAATTGTACATTTGAAATTTATATAATTTTACTAATCAATGTCACCTCAATAAGTTTAATAAAAAATTTAAAGAAAGAATTCCGCCTCAGCCTCCTAACTCCCTTTTACCACTCCAAACTATTCTCAACTAGATAACTAGGGTAAATCTTTTAAATTTAACTCAGATTATCTCATTCCTTTATTGAAAATTCTCCAAAGTTCCCTATCTCACTCAGAATAAAAGCTGAACTACTTCAAATGGTCTATAGAAGACTAAGCAGTGTCCACTACTACCACCACCAGTTTCCTTACATTTCTGAATCTACTTTGACTCTTTCCCTACTGATGAATCTTCACCCACACTGGCCATCATGATGTTCTTCAAGCATATCACACATAGTCCTACCTTGGGGTCATTATACTAGCTATTCCCTTTTTCAACATTAATTTCCCTCATCCTCTTCAAATCTCAACTCAGCTTCTCAGTGAGTCTTTACCATAATCATTTTTTAAAATAATTTCTCATCCTTGTATCTCCATTTCTGTGTTTATTTTCTTTTTGTGTATAGAATTTTCACGTTTAGTATACAATACCATTTACAGTGTTCCCTCGCCACGTCACGCTTCATGTTTTGCGGCTTCAGTGCTTCGCGGGTTTTCCCAAAATATTCATCAAAAAATAAAAATGAAAAAATAACAACCATGTCGGCAGCCACATGGCGGAAAGGAGCGTTGTTTCATGTGGATGCGCGCGAGAGAAGGATCCCTGCGTGTCAAAGAGATGAGTTGACTCAGAATCCATCCCACGGGCTCTCATAAAGGCGCGTGATTGGTTTCTGGGGCGACATCGACCAATGAGAAAATTCC
This sequence comes from Craseonycteris thonglongyai, assembly GCA_004027555.1. Classification (NCBI taxonomy): domain Eukaryota; kingdom Metazoa; phylum Chordata; class Mammalia; order Chiroptera; family Craseonycteridae; genus Craseonycteris; species Craseonycteris thonglongyai. Next base: position 14,326 of record PVKE010020093.1, read on the forward strand.
TAGGGGCAAATCCTACTTCGCGGGTTTTCAGTTTTCGCGGAAGGTTCTGGTCCCCGTTAACCGCGAAAAACGAGGGATCACTGTACTTATTTGGCTTATTTTTTTCCTGGTTGTCATTCTCTCCCTTTTCTCACTTGCCACGTCTGAGTATATGAGGGCTGTCCAGAAAGTATCCAGTCGTGCAATGTGATAGATAGAGGCATTTATGGCTGGATTTTTTTCAGACAGCCCTTGTATGCTCTATAATGAGGAGGGAATATGTTCTCTGGTATATTCCAATCACTTAGAAAACTAGTTGGCATATTTTTTAAATAGACTAATGGGTCAATTATGACTTTCTCTTTATTTATGTCAGCCATATTAATTAGTATAGTTCATAACAGTCTGTCTATTACATTGAACAACTAATGCTTTTCATTGTTATTAACACTTGGTTGGGGGTGATGGAAAGGGCCATGTAGCACTGCAACTTACTCCACTTTTTGGACCATCTTAATTTGATTTTGTAATTATTGTCACTAGTAATATCCCTAGGAACCTCCTTTCAAAAGTACTTATCTAGAGATGCTATCACTAGGTGAGATATTTTAGGTCCTGCGCCCTATAGAAATTGTACTCTACATAGTTAAATAACTATTTCACTAACGAATAAAATATGAGTTAAACAAAGAATTGTTTCAATAAATATGCAACATTTTGAAAAAGTGAGTCAATAAAAATATGTTATTGGATTAAATGTGAATAAAATTTTTTTAAAATTAGCAAAATATCCTAAAATCTGGACAATTTCTATATAGAGAGTGTTTGAAAAATGTATTTACCTTGATTCTACTTGAAAAAATCTAAAGTTGATTATCTTAATCAATGCAGTATAGATGAAAGATTATTCAAGAATAAGGAGGCAGAACTATACTCAGTGAAACCAATTAAAAAGGAATACCCAAGGCCCTATATCAAAAATTAGAGAATGAATATACATTTACATGCTTTGAGTTACATATATTCTCACATACGTTATTTTCTCAATTATCTGAGAGTTAAATTGAAGATATGAGGTTCATACTGTCCCAAATAGTCTTTTAAAATAGGCAAATATTTTGTTTTTTTTCTAAAATACCTACATTCTCTTTCATAACCATGGTACAATTATAAAAATCAGAAGAGAGGGAAGCCGGGATGGCTCAGTGGGTTAAGCGCTCACTTTGCAGCCCTGGGACCGAGGATCGAACCCCGGCCCCAGCCCGTGCAGACCCATATGCTGAACTAGGGAGTTGCCCCCAGTTCAGTTCTCACCGGCATGAGACCCCAGCCCAGTTCCTGCCCTGTGCCACCCCGAGCCCACCTGTGGAATGAAACTATGTGGAAAAACCAATGATGTGCAACTATGGAGACTGTTCTGGGCCCTCCCCCTTCTCTCTATCTCTGTCTCTATATTTCTCTCTGTCAAAAAACAATAAAAATAAATCTTAAAAAAAAATCAGAAGAAATTTACAAAATGAGATTAACATGTGTACAATAATTTTATTTAATCTACAGACCTTAATCATATTTCACTGATTTTCTCAATAATATCCTCTATATCAAAAGAAAACCCTAGATCATATGTTGCTTTGATCACTTACTTAATGTATACCAGGTTTCTCCACTATGTAAATTTATGACTTTTCCTTTTAAATTTAAGTAATTAGTATAAAGATACTTTGAGAATATGTGAAAATTCTCTTCTCTAACCCCAATTATTACCTGCTCTGTTATTCAGTATCATTTCATTCAGTTTCCATGACTTTTTAGTTTTGTTTAATCTGAAATAGTTCTGTGCTCTTTCTTTGCCTTTGAACATACTAATATGCTTTTTTTTCCACTGTAACTAAAATCTTTGATTTTTTTGTGTTAACTGTATTGGGGTGACATTGGTTGATAACAGTTACATAGTTTCCAGGTGTAAAATTCTACATTACAGTGTCTATGCATTGCATTATGTGCTCACCACCCAGAATCAGCTCTCTTTCCATCACCATATATTTGATGCCCCCTCCCTACTCTCCCCACCCTCACTGTCCCACCCACCTTCCCCTTTACCCTCAGGTAACCACTAAACTATTAACTGTGTTCATAAGTTTTTGTTTCTTTGTTACTTTCAGTTTTATATTCCACCTATAAGTGAGGTCATATGTTTCTTGATTCTCTCAGTATGAGTTATTTTACTTAATAAGATAGTTTCAAGGTCCATCCATGGTTGTCACAAATTGCTGTATTTTATCTTTTCTTATTACTGAATAGTATTCCATTGGGTAAATATACCACATCTTCTTTATCCAGTCATCTATCAAAGGACACTTTGGTTGTTTTTACAACTTGGCCACCGTGAACAGTGCTGCAATGAACATTGGGGCACATATATCTTTGTGAATTAAGGTTTTGAAGTTTTTGGGGGTAGATATCCAGAAGAGGGATTTCTGGGTCATATGGCAATTTTGTTCCTAATTTTTTTTTCTTATTGTTTTTGACAGAGAGAGAGATACAGAGACAGAGATAAAGAGAAGAGGGAGGGCCCAGAACAGTCTCCATAGCTGCACATCATCGGTTTTTCCACATAGTTTTATTCCACAGGTGGGCGTGGGGCTGCACAGGGCAGAAACTGGGCCAGGGTCTCACCCCAGTGAGAACCGTACTGGGGACACTCCCCAGTTCAGCATATGGGTCCACACGGGCCCAGGCCAGGATTTAATCCTCGGTCCCTGGGGCTGCAAAGTGAGCTCTTAACCCCCTGAGCCATCCTGGCTTCCCCTAACTTTTTTTTTTTTTTAAGATTTATTTATTGTTTTTGACAGAGAGAGAGAGAGAGATACATACAGAGTCAGAGACAGAGAGAAGGGGGAGGGCCCGGAACAGTCTCCATAGTTGTACATAATTGGTTTTTCCACATAGTTTCATTCTACAGGTGGGCGGGGCTGCACAGGGCAGGAACTGGGCCGGGGTCTCACCCTGGTGAGAACTGAACTGGAAGCACTCCCCAGTTCAGCATATGGGTCCGCACGAACCGGGGCTGGGATTTGATCCTCGGTCTCTGGGGCTGCAAAGTGAGCGCCTAACCCACTAAGCCATCCTGGCTCCCCCCCCTAACTTTTTTTAAGAATACATAGCTTTTCTATTGTAAAAGACCTCTCAATTTTGTTTTTTTCTAGTGTTTTATAATAATTAACATTCAATTAGGAGTATATGCTATAATTTTCAAACATCTAATCCATTTCATTAAAAGAGGTTTTTTCCAATAAAACTGTACTTTTTATGTTTAATAATTATTTGCCAACATTTTTATTATCATGATAAATATTTTGATTATTGTGCACTAATAAAAATTATAATAACAATAAATTCAGAATAATTAGTATTAGGAACTTTAAAAATTCTTCTCAGTGCACTATATCAGGAACAGAGGATGTCAATTTATTCCATTATTGATAAGGTTAACTTTGATCCTTTGCTTAAGTCTTCTGTGTATTCTAGCATTGAGTAAGTATACTGGGAAACAGCTTTCTCACTATGGGAGAAGAGAGTTACAAATATGGAATGTGAGCAGTTAGAATAAACTCTGGAATGTTGAATTGCATTTAGAGATATTAGTATGAATTCACAGTTTTTAATTGATAGACAAATAGAGACATAGAGGTGTGTGTGAGAACATGTGTGTAAATATGTATGTGCATGTGTGTGCATAAGTAGCTCTGACTGCTTAGAGAGTTTTAAAACAATGACACCCTAGAACCAATAACCTCACTAAATTCTGAGATCTTGGTTTGTAAATAGCATTCTCCACGAAAAGAATCAGTGTTCCTTAGATAAAGGCTGGTTTCAACTTGGAGGAGAAAAGTCTATAACTTTTTTAAACTCTCATTTAAATTTTATTTTACTTTACTTTTTAATTCTACATGACAAAAATATTGTGTAGTTACTTATGATTACAATTTTATTAGCATAGAAGCGGTCAAAACAACTTAATAATATTGAAATGTTGGTGTATAATTATTAAAGGTAATAAGTTCAATTTTATCACAAAAGCATCTCTTGATAAAATAAATTATATGTTAAAAAATTATGTCATGTAGTCATAATTAATATTACAGAAATTTACAGTATTAAGAATAAATTTCATCATAATTTTTTAAGGATTCAGAACTGAGAAATCTTGTTTGAATAAATAATAGAAATAGGAATGGAGAAAGTTTTGTTATTTATAGCAATGCCATTTAATTTGTTGAACTCCTTTTGAGTTATGTGCCTCAAATGTAATGAATTATCATCAATAATTAGTATTAATGACTCAACTAACAACATCTCCTTATAGATACTCCTTCACTTTTATTGAAAACAAAAAAATGAAAATTCTAACCCTCAAATGTTGTCACCTATGAGTAATACCCTTTCTAAACATGTACCAGTGTCTTATGGTATTTGACACACTGGTTTACTACACACCAGGGAAGTGAAATATTAGTATCATAAAAGTGAGAAGGAAGATACTTCTCTTTCTTTTGTAAAGTAGAGCAAAGGCAATTGTAATGGAGGAGTTTCGAAGGAAGAGATTTTAGCAAATTACATATGAAATTGAAGATCTGGACAGTGATTCTTTTTAAACGATCTTTGCCAGAATGATTTTGGAAATATCTCAAAATGCTTATGACCCAATAATTCTACTCAATCAACTTGCTTGTCATATGGAAGGACAGCAAAATATTTTAATTATGGGATGTTTTAGAAAATTGAGACAATGCCCAAAATTATTTAGAAAATAAGAAACATGAGTGACTTAGAAACATTTGGGAAAGCAGAACAGGGAGAAAAGCAAGGGGAGACAGAAGAAAATGTGTGTCAGCAGGACTACCGGGGTCAGTCCTTTTGGAATCAGCAAAACTAGGCGTGAGAGGAAATGCTGAGTTAACAAGAATTTGTGGTTGAAGTTTTCACCTCTTGCCATACTTTTCTTCCTTCCCTGGCTACTGTCTCTAGGATTAGCAAGGGAAGGAGAGTAAGCATAAAGAGGAAGTAAATTTAGAAGAATAAGGATATGCAGTCCATATGAGGGATGTGACCTCTTCCGAAACAAGGCAAAGAAATGAAAGCATGCAACTGGGAATGATAGCAATGAAGATGGGGATTGTAATGTGTTCAGGAAGGACCATATGATTTTGGAGGCTTTGACTTTGGCTTAAAGACCTAGTACATCTCCATGTCAGTTTTAGTTCTTAAGACTATGTAGTGAAATACTATTTAGGCAATGTGACTTAAATGTTACTGGTTGGCACACAGACATAGGGGATAGAAAAAGGGATGGTAGAAACAGTTATGTGGAACATAGGGCCAGAGTAAGGCCTTCAGGTGGTTCCAAGACCTGAAAACATCATGGAGCTCTTTCATATATGCACTTCAAGCTAAAAATATATTAAGCATGCCAACACAAGTAAATCACACAAGATTCTAAATTATTTCCCAACAATTATTCCTTCAAAGGTTTGTTTTTATTTAAAATATGAACACAATATAAGTGCATTTGAACACAGTAATTTAATGATGCTTTAAGCACTTGCTTAGTCTTCCTGTTAGATAAGTCTTCACTGGAATTGTAGTCTAAATACTTGTGTGTGTTGATTTTGGTCAAGATGGCTCAGTAGGTAAATGCTGTGCTCACCTCCTCTCAGCATCCCATCAATTACAACTAAACTATAGTACAACCATCATTGAAAAGTACCGAAAGTCTAGCTGAACAGAAGCACTACAACTGTACATGTACAGAAGGAACCACTGCAAGACTGTTAAGATGGGTAGAGACTTGGAGCAGGCTAGTCCTCCACTCATGTGTGACCATTAAAAATTGGGAGAGATATCTTGGCTGTGGAGGTCCCCCTAAAGGAGTGAAGGGGCCCAGCCCCACACCAAGATCCCCAGCATGGGGTTCTAATGCCATTGAGAGAAGTCCTCATAATTTCAGGCTGTAAATACCAGCAGAGATTGTGGCTGAGTGAGCCAGAGAATGGCTGCTGACCTAGGCAATGCTCTTAAAGCACCCGTGCATGGATTTACGTGTTTACAGGTTCACTTACTCTGAACTCCAGCATTGGGACAGCAGCTTGAAAGGTTCCAGGGACATATGGGGTGGAACTAAATTGTCTGGCTTAAGTGAGGGCTAGAGAGACAGTTTTCTCCCAGATGGAGGACCTGGTGAAAGCCATTGCTTCTTTGTTGAGTTCTTCCCCTCCCTGTATGCAGACACAGGCAGATGCCATAGCTGAGTCTTCATAGAACTGGCTATCAGCTTTAGTCCACCCCACCCTAGTGAGTCCCTGAGACCTCACCCCACCCAAATTTCAGGCACACCCAACCTGCTTCCAGTGGCTTCTTTTTTCTAGATTAAGGAGAAAAAACTGATAAAAAATATGAATAATAAAATGATAATAACTACGTATCAACAATTTCTTTAAATAAAGTGAATTGAAAACTCTTTAAAACAAAGAGTATGACAAGAAACAATGAAGGACCCAGTAATCTTATTTCTGGGTATTTAGCCAAAGAATCCCAAAAGGCTACTTTGAGGGAATGTGTTCTTCCATATGCCCATTGCAGCACTGTTTACAATGGTCACAATGTGAAGGAAGCCTGTGTGTCTGTCAAAGGATGAATTGATAAAGAGGAGGTGGTACATATATACAATGGGATATTGCTCAGCCATGGAAGGAAATGGGTTCTTGCCATCTGTGGTGGCATGGATGGACCTGAAGAGTATTGTGCTGAATGGAGAATGTCATACAAAGAAAGGCAGATACATATGATTTTGCTTACATGTGGAGTCTATAGAACAAAATAAACAAAACAGAAACAAACTCATAGACACAGAATATTTTGATGGTTGTCAGGCAGGATGGGGGTTGGAGGAGGTTAAAAATGGGGAGAAGTTAAGAAGTACAAACTAGTTGTTACACAGTACTCATGGGAATGTAGGGTATAGGATAAGGAATACACTCAGTAGTATTATAATAACTATGTACGGTGTCAGATGGATATTGGACTGATAGATAGGAATGAAGATGGGGAGCAGGATGAAAAAGGTGAATGAATTAAGAAGTACAAATTGGTAGTAGTTACAATGTAGTCATGGGGATGTAAAGTAAAGCATAGAAAATATAGTCAATAATATAATAACTATGCATAGTGTCAGGTGGGTACTAGACTAGTCAGGAGAATCTCTTCTTAAGTTATCTAAATGTCTAACCACTATGCTGTACACCTGAAAATAATATAAAATAATATTAAATGTCAAAATGAATAAAGTGTAAAAAATACTTGTGGGGAAAGCTGGGATGGCTCAGTGGGTAAAGCACTCACTTTGAAGCCCTGAGGACCGAGGATTGAATCCTGGCCCTGGCCCATGTGAACCCATATGCTGAACTGGGGTGTAGCCCCCAGTTCAGTTCTTGCTGGGGCCTATGTGGGAGGCTACTGGCCCAGTTCCTGCCCTGCGCAGCCCTGTGTCTGCCTGTGGAGTGAAACTATATGGAAAACTAATGCTGTCAACTATGGAGACTGCTCTGGGCCCTCCCCCTTCTCTCTATCTCTCTCTGTCTCTGTTTCTCTCTGTCAAAAATCAATAAAATAAATCTTAAAAAAAATACTTGTGTGTGTTGTGTGTGTGCACATCTGTTTATCTCCTTCTTGATTCCTATCAGTGAAATTCATACATTCTTATTTATTAATAGTAACACCTGCTGCTTCACAATTTTCTTCTATCTTGGATTTCCTTCCCTAAGTCCTCCCTTAAGTTTCTTTCTTTTTTTTTTTAAATAAAAATTTGTCTTTATTGTTTTTGACCCACAGAAAGAGAGACGGAAAGAAGGGGGAGGGGCCAGAACAGTCTTCATAGTTGCATGTCATTACTTTTCCAATATAGTGTCTCTCCACGGATGGGCACAGGGCTGTGCATGGCAGGAACCAGGGGCCTCCCACATGGGAGGCATGCCCCTGTGGGGGGCCTCCTACATGGGATATACACCCAGGGCGGAAACTGAACTGAGGGCCTCCTGTATGGCAAGCTCACCCTGTTGAGAACTACACTGGGGTCATATCCCAGTTCAGCATATGGGACCGCATGGGCAGGAGGGGCTGGAATACAATCCTTGGACCCCAGGGTTGCAAGATGAGCGCTCAACCTGCTGAGCCATCCTGGCATCCCCAAGTTACTCTTTTATAATCCCATTTGATGTTCTCTATCCTTTTATGCACCTTGCATCCCCAAGTTACTCTTTTATGATCCCATTAGATGATCTCTATCCTTTTATGCACCTCCCACCTTCTCTCTTTCATTTCTTTTTCAAGATTTATTTTTATTGTTTTTGACAAAAAGATACAGAAATACAGAGATAGAGAGATAGAGAGAAAGAGATAGAGAGATACAGAGGCAGAGACAGAGAGAAGGGGGAGGGCCCAGAACAGTCTCCATAGTTGCATATCATTGGTTTTTCCACAGTTTTATTCCATAGGTGGGCGTGGGGCTGCACAGGGCAGGAAATGGGCTGAGGTCTCACCCTGGTGAGAACCAAACTGGGGGAACTCCCCAGTTCAGCATGTGGGTCCACTTGGGCTGGGGCTGGGATTTGATCCTTGGTCTCCAGGGTTGCAAAGTGAGCGCTTAACCTACTGAGCCATCCCGGCTTCCCCTTCTCTCTCTTTCAAATAAGTCATACTTTGTTAGTTTATAACACATATTAAATTTATTCCAAACAGCTTGTTTACCACTTTCTTCACTCTTCTAGACTATAAAAACTTGATTTACTAGTGAAGGTAACTTGTTTCTCACATCCTTTCTCTCTATCCTTAGACTGTTCTATATCTATGACTGAATGAGAGAGATGACAATGAATTGAGCTTGTCCTATATTGGTGATCCTCTATATTATTTCTACTTTATAGTAATACTATTAAGCTTAAATGAAGCAATGATTATAAAGTGCTTACTACACTGTCTGAAACAGATTCAACAAACATTAAAATGTAGCTCTGGTTGTTTGTATTGGGGTAAGCTGGGAGAGATTGAGCTGAATATGAATCTTTTATGCCATTAATACTCATCTCAATTTTGTTTTCTTCCCACTTTGCACATTGGGCTAATAACCTGTAGTCAAATTATAAAACATAATAAAGCTAATTTCCTGGGGGGAAAAATCAAACTAACATCTGGAACATAAGTAATAAAAAAATATAAATTCTGAAAAAACTTTTATTAAATTTATTGTGGTAACATTGGATGAAATTATAAAAATTTCAAGTGTACAATTCTGTAATACATACATACAGAAAAACACCCGTGGCCAGGTCTGACAATTAAGTTTGCAAACTTGCCACCATGTGCTTACATTGGCAGCACTGTACAAACAACTCAGTAAGATTTCATAACCTTGGAATATCAGTGTCTCACAGCTGTGTTTGTGTCTACCTACATGTGGTGGTGTCTTGATGAATGGTTTTCACTGTTGTTGTTTCATGTTTTGTGTGCCATCCAGAGAAGGTCGGAAGTTGAATTAGAGCAATGAACAAAAATTAAATTTCTGTTAAACTTGGCAAAAGTGGAAATTAAATCAGGGAAATGTTAGTCCAAATTAATAGAAATATGCCATGAAGAAAATGGCAGTGTACAAATTCAATGTTTTTTTGAGGGGAGAGGAAGCATCACTGACAAAGAGAAGTTAGGAAGGCCGTAACAAGCAGAACTGAAAAAAACATTGCAAAAATTTATCAAATTGTGTGTCAAAATCATGGACTGACTGTGAGAAGCATAGCAGACCAAATAAACATTGATAGAGAAACAGTTAGGAAAATCTTCACTGAAAATCTTGGCATGAGAAAGGTGTGTGCAAAAAAGGTCCTGAAGGAGCTCACTGACGAAGAAAGCAAAGGAGAATCAAAATTTGCCAAGACACTTCAGAGAGCCAAGACGATGTGTGGGTTGTGTTATCACTAGTGATGAAACATGGGTGTACCAATAAAACCTTAAAACAAAGTATAAAGTGCACAATGGAAGTCAGCCAATTCTCCATGACCAAAAGTGTTCCATCAGTTCAAATCAAGTGTCAAAATGATGTTGCTAATGTTTTTTGATATCAGAGGACTTTTTCATTATGAATTTGTACCAACTGGATAGTCAACTAAATTGACTATTTGGAAATGCTGAGAAAGCCATGTAAAAAAGTTAGATACAAATGACCTGGGGGATGCTGGGATGGCTAAACAGGTTGAGCGTCTGTCTTGCAGCCTCAGAGTCCAAAGATGGAATCCTGGCCTTGGCCCATGTGGACCCATATGCTGAAATGAAGTGTGGCCCCAGTTTGGTTCTCATCAGGGCATGCTTCTCATGTGGAGGCTCCCAGCCCAGTTCCTGCCCTACGCAGCCTTCTGCCCACCCATGTGGAACAAAACCATGTCAAAAACTGATGATATACAACTATGGAGACTGCTCTGGGTCCTCCCCCTTCTCTCTCTCTCTTCCAAAACAATAAAAAAGTAAATCATAATTTTTTTTCTTGATCCAGATGACAATTATTTGAGTGTGTTCAGTCTATGAAATTTATGGAATTAAAAAATGTGACTTTTGTCTTTTGTACTTTTTGTACCTTTTGTGTGCATCCAGACTTCAAAAATAAGTTTAAATTGTACTAAAAATCTACTCAAGAATTTAGAAAAATAATTTTAAGCAAACCAAAAAGTGAGGAGAAGTTGCTAGGAACATTTCAGTCTGAATGCACCGTCTCCCCTCCAATTTAAAATTCAAAACTTTTTTCTCTCCCAAATTGAGTAGCAGCTGAAATCACCAGTCCAGTGTGTTCTTGGAGGAACAAGGCTTCAGGCTCTGGAGGAATCCTCATAGAGAATGCTTGACTTTCCAGAAACCACAGAAGTTACAACAAATGTATTGAATAAAGCACTCTTCACAGTATCAGACCTGTAATTAAAGGCAAGAGCTGCCTCATTCATTTTTCTATGCTCAGAATTGTGTTTAATGCTCAAAACATCTTTGAATCAATGAAAATTTTACATGGGCAGCAGAATGTAATGCAAATAAGAAATGTAAGCTGCTCTCCAGGTAGAAGGCAATTATATATTGATCCATTCTATCTTGACTAGTTAATTAGAAACAGCTTTTGAAACTGTTGGTGTTTTTTGAAAAAGTTGGCTTCAGAAAGAGCCTAAAATGATAGTAGTAATTCAGTTAAGCCATCTCAGATAGCTACATTTCAGAGAGAGGTGATGAAGACTTGCCTTTAAGCACTTATACTCAGATACCTTTGAGAGTTCTATGACAGTTGTAACTGTACTGTTAGCTGGAGTGGGTTGATGGACACAGGTTGGTACACAAATTATACAAAGAAGTAAATGACACTAAGAGTTTATGATGAAAGCAAACAGGATAGATAGCTGTGCAGAGGGATTAATAAACTGTGGGAAGAGACTAGGAAATGGGATGGGGAAGAGAGACTGATAAGGGAAAATTAGAAGAAAGTGTTTTTTTATTTACTAATGAAAGAATAAAAAATATTAAGTGAGTATATTTCTTTTGGACATTCTTCTAAACTTTCTTTGGAGTTCTCCTCTCACCTAATAACAACTGAGTACCCTCTCAGAGACCACCTATTAAGAGAACAATAGCCACTGTATCAGTGCAGTCATTCTTTCCTCCTGATGCTACCTTGTTTTTGTCTTTCTAGATCCCAAGATGTCTGACAGTACATTTAAGGGTATGGCACCTGACATACTGAAAATGAGCAAAGACCCCACAAACTTCTACATCGGGCGAACTCTGTGGTTCAGTTTTACTCTTCTTTATGTTTCAGTTGTATATGTAGTACAAACCACCTGGTTTGATTTGGCCAAAGACTTCCAGTGCCATGGGAATATTTCCAAAGCCTGTCTAGCAGAGTGCTATGAGTATCACTTCACTAGGCCTGTTCTAGGAGTTTGGTATGTGATTGGCTTTGTCTTTCCTTTTATCTTTTTTGTGATGGAGTTTTTTGTCTCTCAGACTGTGTACAAACAAACCAAGATGTTTGCAAAGCAATCTTCAGAAGAGAAGTCCAGTGACACTGACAACAAAGAAGACAATATAAAGATCAAAGAAGATAAAATTTTTGACTTATCTCAAAAAAAGGCCCTGGTGGCCATGTATCTTGTCTACTTTCTTGTACAGGTGTCTGTACAGGTGATCTTCTTGGTTATTCTTATTCACTACCACCTACCACTGGTTAAAAAATGCATTTGGTGCAGTACCCACATGTGTCAAGGACCTTACAAATGTGTGATAATGGGAACACAGGAAAAAATGATGTCTGTCATACTTCTAGCTACACTCTCAGTGGTTATCACGACTTTCTGTATTATGTTCTTTCTGTACACCATTAATGCATACCTTGTCATGAGACCTAACCTGTCTGAGAGATACAGAGGCTCTATAAAATCCTGATAGTTGCCTGGATGATCATTACTGACTACAGAATATGGAATGGATGCAAAAGAGGTCTAGTGGTCTTATATTGAAACAATATATACTTTATCATTATTTTATGGTCCCAGAACATTCATATCTTAGAAAAATAAAACTTGGAGGTGTGACAAGCCTGCTTTTTTCTCATATGGGTAATCACTTTATTTCTTAAAGAAAATATTGGAATGAGTTTCAGAATATTTTAAAGTGAGAAATCTGTATCTGAAAGCATTTCACCCTACCAATTTTGATATCTTATTGCAGTGAAATTTTAAAGATTATTTCCCCCATTTAATTGATTAGGAACTTAAGATCAAGATTAAGAGAATTTATATAAAGGGAATTTTAGAGGAGGAACACAGTGGAAAATTACAGATAACCAAATATTATAGCTTCTTTAGCATTTTAGTATAGTAGCTACTATTATTTATAGTGTTCTTAATATCTTCTAGGTTTTCCTACTTAAGTAAAACTCAGTGCAAATATTTCAGATGGTTAATACCTAATATTTTGTATAAGTAGAGAAGACAAATGAATAAGAGAAGGGAAATAGTATGTTCTCGGAGCTTCAAGAGAAATATTGAGTTTCAGATATGTATTAAAAATAGGGAAAATAAAAATAGAAACAGGGAGATCCAAGATGGCGGCATGAGGGGAGAACGCCGATAACTGCCTGGGAAGGGCCTTGTGAACAGAGGGGAATCCACAGGGGAAACCCTGAGAAGCAACCTCAACTAAGAGAACCACACAACGCAGAACCACACACAAAGGTTAGAGAAAAAAGGGGAGAGCGGGAGAGGGAAAGGGAAGCAGCGGTTTGGGGACAGAGACTCGGAGCGCGGCCCGGGGCTGGCAAACACAAAGGGGGATGGGGGGACTACGGTCAAAGTGGAGCTGGATCGAGGGCGGGCTGGAAGCCGAGACCTAGGGAGCGTGGAAGCCCCACAAGACTGTGGACAATTTAACATCCGAACTCAAGGGACAGCACGCAGTGCCCTAATCAGATCACAGAGCCTAAAGTGGAACAGGGACTGTGGAGCAGGGCGGCGGCACTTCCCGGCGGGCGGGGT
>PVKE010020094.1:8329-27920 GCA_004027555.1 Craseonycteris thonglongyai
GTATGTATATATGTACTACATACATGTCCACAGACTCATAAATATATATTCATAAACTTAATTTGGAACTTCATGTGGAATTTTTTTTTAGTCTTCTCTAAAGCAATAAAGAATATAAAACCTGTACATTATAGTTCCAAAATATTTAAAGCAAGAGAGCATTTTTGGAAGGAACTTATTCAACTGCGTCATTCTTTTTGCAGATAATAATTGATATCTTTCCTAACTGAATATTGCTAAAATTGACTATTTCCTTCCATTGCATCTAATAATCATCTCCTGGAAAGGTATAAGAAAACACTTATTCCTACCAGCCCATTTTCTCCTGTTCACATAATTTAATCAGAATATAGTTAGGAAAATAAAATGTTCAACATATCCAAGCATCAAAGTTCTCCCCTAAATACTGATTCCTGGGACTACAGGCTAAATAACATGTGCTACAACCTAAGCTTGTAGTGTTAATCTGTTTTCATGACTTCCAGGAGGAAGAAACTGTTTTCAGCGCCAAGGAACACACTAAAGCACATGTATTTGAAGATTCTGGGTAGGTTCATTTAGTGATGCCCTTTCAGGGGTGTCAGTGAGTTGTGGGGCCATGGTGCGCTGCCTCAACCTTGGATGTGCCATTAAATCAGATGGCCAAGCACAAATAGTACTTGGAATAAGTACTTATTACTTAGTAATGCAAATGTAATGCTAGCAATAAGCTTCACTACAGACATTCTTAGAATTCATTTTAAATAGCAAATGTATTGACAAAAAAAAAATGCACAATTTCCCTTTGAAAAGAGCTGCAAGGAGGGTTCTGGGGATGGGAGCTCATGAGTCAGACAACACAGGGTGCAAACAGTAATACCATACTTAAACAGGCTTGCATGTATTAACATAACTAAGCACTTTTATTTTTTTCTCAAAATACTTTGGCTTAAAAACACCAAGAATTTAACTCATTACAACCTTAGACATCTTGCAAGTAGACTGTGAATCAAAATGTACCTTATGGAAGCAGAACTACATTTTTAAATACTAGATTATTTGAAAGGGGAATTGTATATGCATCAAGAAAGGTATGAAAGTGTTCAGAAAAGCCTGGTCATGTTGGTTATTTAGAGGTAAAGGAAGGGAATTTGAATAGGGAAAAATGTCAAGAAAGGAAAAAATATATAAAAAATAGGAAAACGCACAGTGAAATGGTAACTCTGAAAGAAAAGGTAAAGATTACATAAATATATTTATAAAATTACTGCAGCTGTTATTGGGCATAAATATTTATTTAAAATATGAGAAAGAAAATTGAAAAAAAAATTTACTTGATCAGGTGATTTTATTGTAGATGGTTTTTTTTTTCCCATTAATTCCTGTTAGGTTTCTTTTTAATGCTGTGTTTGTAATAAAATAACACCTACAACAGTTAACATGGTCAAGAGGATGAGAAGACAAGCACACACACTAGAAAAATATATTTGCCAAAGTTTTTTAGGATTGTTAGCATAGTGAAACTACCGTGTATGATACTATACTACTGGATATATGTCATTATACATTTGTCCAAAATTGTAGAATGTACAATAACAGGACTGTACCATAGTGTAGATTGTAGACTTTTGGATTATGAGATGTCAGTGTAGGTTGATCAGTTTTAACAGATGTACCACCCTGGTGGGGACGTTGATAATGGGGGAAGCTGTGCATGTGTGTGGACAAGGGGTAGATGGGAAATCCCTGTACCTTCCTCTCAGTTTTGCTGTGAACCTAAAACTGTTCTAAAGAAAACGCACGTCCTTAAAACACTAACCAGACAATGATGTGCCCGGAATCGCTTTGGTAAATGAATTATATGAAAAACTAATTTCATTTGTTATCCTGCAAGTTATAACAACAGTCACCCCACAGAGAAACATACATATATAACACTGCCTCCTAATTGTCCTTCTGCTTCTGTCCTTGTCATTCTGCAGTCTAGTTTCCTTACAGCAGGCAGAGTGATCCTAAAGCATATGTCATAACATGTCACTCCTCTGTTAAAATTACTCTCACAGCTTCCAACCTCAGAGCACAATCCAGAGTCCCCATAACCTCTGTGCAATCTGCAGCCTGCCTCCAAAGACAACCGCTCTTGAATTCCTCTAATCCTGACTCATTCCAACATAGCCACACTGAGCCCATTTGGTGTTTCTTTCACACATAACGAGCATTCCTGCCTCAGATCTTTGTCTTTACTGTTCCTTGTGTCTGGATCATTCCCTTCCTCCACCCCACCTATGCCCATGGCTTATTTGCTCATTTCATTCAGTTCTTCACTTGTGTCACCTAATGCGCATGTCTCCTGAATAACCTTCTTCCCCAATTATTCTTTTTTTTTTTAAGATTTATTTTATTGATTTTTGACAGAGAGAAACAGAGACACAGAGAGAGAGAGAGAGAAGGGGGAGGGCCCAGAGCAGTCTCCATAGTTGACATTAGTGTTCCATATAGTTTCACTCCACAGGTGGACACAGGGCTGTGCAGGGCATGTGGGTCCGCATGGGCTGGGGCCGGGACTCGATCCTTGGTCCCTGGGGCTTCAAAGCGAGTGCTTAACCCGCTGAGCCATCCCAGCTTCCCTCCCCTCCCCCCCAATTATTCTTTATCCCCTTAACTCTATTTTAATTTTCCTCGTATTTCTTTATAGTACTTAGGATCAAGTGCAATATTACATCACAGGTTCTGCTGCTTTTCTAGTTTCTCCGACTAAAACCTAAGCTCCCTGAGGGCAGGGGCTTTGTTCCTTTTTTTTGCCTTCTTTGTTCCTGAGAGCAGTACATATCTGGTCCTTACCACATAAATGCAGTAAGTACATTTCTCCCTCATCAGCTCTTCTCTGACTTTAGGTATGGTACACACTTTGCAAATAAGCCACAGACTTCCCATTTAGCTTCTTGTCCTCTTGGTGTGCCCTCAAATTAGTGTTTTTCATTGGACTCACACCATTTAAGGAAAGGATTTCCCCTCTCCCTCCCTACCTTCCTTCTGGTAAAAAACAAAACTAAACTGAGTAAAATTAAAAGATCTAATTGGCTTTATCCAATGATTCCGGAATCAGTCTGCATCCTAAGTAACAAAAAGGAACCCTAAGGGACTAAACAAAATGGAGGGCTTTCATAGGCAGAAGGAAATAAGAAAAAAAAAGTTTCTAGCAAAGAGTGGATATTTGTAGGCAAGATCTCTTTCTTTTGGGGGGAAGAACAAGGGTATATCAGGCGAATTACTTCACCAGGTAATTCCAGATTGACTGGTTAGAGGTCACATTTGGGGGAGAGGCTGAACTTGCAATTAAGTCTTGGTTGGTTGATGTGGGGCTTTGCACAGTGACTCCATTTGAGTCTTTTATTTAACACTTTCTTTTTTTCTGTCTTTTTCTTCCTTTCTCCCCTTTTCCCTTTCTCTCATTCTTTCTTTTTCTATTTAGCTATAAAACATTTCTCTTTCCTTTGTCTGATGCATTTTACCCTGAATAAGATTATATGTCATTCTGGGAACAATATATGTTTTAAAATTTGTAGAAAATAAAAATCCCAGTGTTCTAATTGGGGCGCCAATTTATTAAGAATTACTGTTTCATGGGGGATGCTGGGGTAGCTCACTGGTTGAATGCTTGCCTCATAATCACAAGATCTGAGGTTCAATTCCCAGCTCTAACCCAAACATTCCCAGTGGCACAACTGGTAACCGCCAAGTGGTGGCGAAGGTTCTTGCCTCCCATGCATGAAGCCCTGGTTTGGTTCCCACCCCATGCAGCCCCATATCCACCTGTGTGGAACGGAAACCATGTCACAGCTAATAATAATATACAACTATGAAGACTGCTCTGGGCCCTTCCTCCTTTTCTCTCTTTCCCTCTCCTCTCAAACAATAAAATAAGTTTTAAAAAAAGAAGAAGAAGAATTTTTGTTTTATGCCATTACATATTTATAGACTTAAAGGGGAATATGTGCTGCCACCTTATTACTGGATAGTTCTGTCTCCCAGTAGCTTATTTTCTTTAAGCTTCAGAACAGCCTGGTACGAGAGGGTCTTCTGGTTGCCCCTGACCTCCTCCTATGTTCTCCTTCCCCCTGAAACGGTAAGTAGATTTATGGATGCACTGATTTACAAACTACAGTTTACCAAGGATGGATACTAACATTTAAAATCTATGTATTGGTTATCTTTTACCTCTATAGAATAGGTGTAGAGACACAGTCTGAGTAGTTGAGAAAGGAAAGTAAGACATTTGGAAATTTTTACTATTTAAAAATATAGCGTAAGACATAGTTTTTAAATGACCGTAAGTAGCCCACTGCTGATTCCCTTGTGTTTATACTGTACAACCTTTGCCTGAGGTAGGGCCAAAGTGGCAGGATCAGGATGGTAGACAAGAAATTAGCATTTATATAAACACTGATTTCTTCAGGACTTTTTAAAGTTTATACTTGAAATGTCTACTAACACGAATGGATCTTAAGATTATTTCGCTAAGCAAAATATGTCAGACAGAAAAAGTCAAGAACCATATGACCTCACTCATATGTGAGATATAAAACTGAAAGCAATAAAGGAACAAGACAAACGTACAAAGAAACAGAAACTCATGGGCACAGACAAAAATTTAGTGGTTAGGAAGTTCAAATATGAGGGCTGTCTGGAAAAAAATTCAGCTATTGTTAATATAATGAGAAGGGTTACATGGATAGATATTTTTCACATGGCCCTCTTATATGGTGACAGAGGAACTGACTTTCGGTGGTGAGCATACATTGCAACACATAGATGATGTATTATAGAATTATACACCTGAAACCTATGAAATCATGCTACCTGATTTTACCCCAACAAATTTAGTAAATTAAAAAAAGAACATTATATCATGTCAATTATATTTACTTTTGACTAATTTTATTTTCATTGAAGTTAATAGATGTATATCTTTAAAAGCTAAGTATGATGAGTTTCATTTCTGATAGAACTTTGAAGCCCCAACTAAAATACAAGACTGCTGGAAAATCTGTAATAATCATATTTTTGGACCTGGTAAGAAAATAAGACATATTCTGATGCTAAAACTGAAGCAAAATCAGAAGCCAAGAGACCTATTCATGATTAGGACACATTAAAGATGTTTAGCAAATTGTAACAAAGTTCATTTTTGAATGAAAGGTAGTAATTCTTTCATTGGAAGGATACAAGAAGATTAAATAGGTATAGATTACATCGTTCCTTTAATGTTAAAGTTAAATTTTATGCACTCTCTTCTCTCCTACCTTTGTCTGATCTCACCCAGGGCAAATTCTTATTTCAGATATTCTTGCATCTTTTATGTACACTTCAGTCAGACCTACTCAGGTAACATGTCTGAAAAATAGTGTTTTCTTTTTTTAGAGATAAATGATATCATCTCATACTTTCTCCCTGACATGTAACTCTTACTTGCATGTCATTCTAAAATCCTAATTCTCTACTGAACCAACATAAAAGGCAGTCATTTCTTTCTTATTTCTGTGCTTCCTTGTATATTTATTATATAATAACTTCTTCATAGGCTAAAACCTGTCCCTTCAGGGGAGCATCACATTTCACAAGAAAAGTGGGGTTGTGTTTTTTGAATGAGAAACGGTTCCCTGACTAGCCAAAAAGAAGAGGCGTTTTAAGTTCAATGGTAAATTCTTATTGGATGTTAGAACATATGACTGCAACAATTTGCATCTAGTCATGGCAGATTCCCTCTGCCTATTTTTCTGTGAATCTCATTCTGTTCAGTCAGTTCTGGATGTTAAGGGAGTGTATTTTCATACACCAAGTTGCTGTTTATGCTATGCCTCTTTTAACTGACAATGAGCTATCTGGAACTTAGAGGTTTGCAGTTGCCTTCTGAATTGTCAAAAGCTATCATCCTAGAAAGAAGCTAAATATAGCAATAGAGGTGATAAGTATCAGAGTGGCTGAACATGTAGTACTCAAATCACTTCTCAACGATAAAATATTTTAATCAGTTTAGATCAACCAAAATGATGATAAATCATGGAGCTATAATTTATGTTCACTAATTTAGAACCATACATTTAGGCAAATTCACTTACAGTAACAGTTCTACTTAAAATAATCTGCCACAAATGGATGATCAGCCAAATATAATAATTTGCATAAAAGTTATTGCACAGAAGCATAAAGTATTGGTTCATTGCTTATACAAACAATTTACAGAGATAGGAAAAGGATTCCTACTCGATAGAATTATTTTATTTCATTAGTTTAGATAGTATTAAACATAATTTCATAAGTAGTGATTTGTAAGATGCTTTTAATGAATAGTTGATGCGTTGCTTATTCTGAGTATTTATTTTTATGTCATTTTAAGAAGGAGCACAACTTTTGAAATAGAGCATATTGAAGAAATTTAAAAATGTTTCATAATTACCTAAATAATTAACTTTAACTTTCTTGCACATTAAAAAAATTGTAAGTTAATGGGAGGGTGATATATAACCAAAATGCTACTCAAAAAATCAAGTATAAAATACAAATTGTTTGCCAATTTCAGTTTTTGTTTCTCAGTTTCTTTTATTCTTTGCTTCTCAAAAGGTACCATTTGTTGTAGAAAATAGTTCTGTTATATCAGTTTATTGATACCAGTATTTAAAAATTTTAAACTCTTTTTTACTAAAAATAAATTAAATAATTTATATAAGAATGAGGATTTCTACTGTATTTATTAAATTAGTTAATCTTTGAGATGGAGATACTCTTAAATGAAAAGTTCAACCTTTCATACAATGACTGTTTTGTGTTTTGTTTTTTTTCATGTGTGTGTGTGTGTACCCACTGTCTGGGAAAGTATGCAGCCATGTAATATAAAAAATAGAGGCATTTATGGCTGGATTTTTTTCTGAACATCCCTCTTATATTAGTACTGTTATGGAAAGAAGGATGTTTAATATTAATTTTTACTGTGAAAAAGAAAATGGAAAGAAATGGGAGATGTATAAATAGTAGTTTGGTCACTGGTCTTTTGGGATGGGATAGCTGATTAAGGAAACTATTATTGAGCACTTTGTGTTTCTAACTTTTAGGGGGATTAAGAGTCACCTAGGGTGCTTGCTAAAAACTCCGAAATCACTCTATCTCATCTTACTTCCCAAAATGAAAATGTTCTTAATCAAAGTAGGAAAAGCAGTCCATGAATAAATACAGGATGGGAATAGGAGCAAGGAGACCTGAGAAGGTAAAAAAAAAAAAAATCCAAACTTGAATATAGACATTAACACATAGAGGAATATTAAATGAGGGACAGGGTGAAGTTTTAGAAATAGATATGTGAGATTGCCAACTTCTTATTCTGAACTCTGTTCAAAGGTAAAGCATTTGTAGGGTGGATGGAAGGTTGGGGGTCCCCACTCTCAGTCTCCGTAATTAAGTGGAAGGACCCACAAAACTCAGAAAAGCTGTTATACTCACAGCTGTAGTTTCTTACAGTGAAAACATACAGATGAAAATCAGAAAAGGGAGGGGACATAGGATTCAGTCCTGGAGAAACCAGGTACGAACTTCCTATTGTCCACTCTGAGAGGAAATGATACTAACAGTGCCTAATTCTCGCAGGAATAACATGTGACAAAATGTGAAAAGTGTATTAGGATTCAGCCCTGTAGGCATGCATCACCTGTGTGATTGACCTTGGTTGCTCCATCACCAATCCCACAGAGGTTAACTTGAGACAACACGGCCCAATGACCCAGGCATACAAAAGCAGGTATTCACCATAAACCACATTGTTAGCATATCTGGCATGGCACAAGGCCTCAGGCATGCAGAAACACTCACATTATGCAGGACGTCCCAAGCATTCAGAAATTTTCTTCCAAGAGCTGGTCAAGGGCCAGGTCTTTCTTTGGAATATGCTGGGTCTGAGTAACCCAGCCCTGCTGAGTTAATCCTTTACAGCACAGATGGTGATATTGAGAGAGGGCAATCAGATTATAACAGAGCCTACAGGTTTTATCAAATGTATTAAAACATTCTACAACCATTTTTCATGTAGCAACAACCAATAAGGCCAAAAGAAAAAAAGAAAGCATATCTATTGCTTCTGGATCATTGGAAGGGAAATGCTACAATGCTTTAGGCAAAGCTGATGGTGACTGACATTACCTTGGTAGCAGTGAGGATAGCAAATACTGGGAAAAATCTACCTGATGTTTGGAGTAGTTGATCAGTTTTCTCTAATGGTAGCGGTTGTGAGTAATATAAGGACAGAGACCATGCCTCATTCTTTTTTATCTACCAAAACTTCCAAGTCATCGGTAGCAGGGTCTCATAAATAGTTGCTGACCAAATGAGCCTTTGGATGGAATTACTTAATAATATAGGATTTGTAAAGATAGCTGGTAGAATATCCAGGACAAAATTCTTCATAGTTTGATTTTCAGGGCAGTATTAAAAATGCTACTATGATGCAGAGTTCTCAAACATTCCTTCTTACAGGGACCAGAATTGTGAGCTGTGAACCTGGTGATGAAGAATGAACTAGTTGTTACAGCAGTAATCTTAGCTCTAGGGCAGGAAGTCAATGCCAGTGACAAATTTCCAATACATGACAATTTAAAATCCAGTAAGTGAAGCTAACAAAGTTGCTTTAGAGCTCAGTGAACTTACTGGTAGGGCTGGAAGCCATTTTCGTCTTGAATCATTGGGTTGGCTGTCTTATGGGCGATATAAATAGTAATCTGGCAAGAAGTCAAGATATCTCTTCTGAAAATAAATGATAAGGGTATATTTAGGTTATGTCTGTATTTTCAATGGGTGAAAATTAGAAGTGTATAAAGCTGGTCATCTCTTTGAAGGGAAACGCAGCAGGGACTAAATAAAATTGAGTATTTTTTTTTTTTAAGGATGGAAATTTATGTCCTCATCCAAATAATTTCTCTCTTCAGTTTTGTTAAGTGGTAAACATAATTTCTTCTGAAATCCAACAACTATGTTATTTCTTGATTTTTTCTTTGCATAATCGCTCACCAGTAAGCTAAATTCAATCTACTCTTTATTGTGTGTGAAGTTTTAAGGATAAAAAAAAGGTTTATGTTATTTTTTAAATAAACCCATAAGTATAAAGACTATATAACATTGAAAAGTGCTTTATGATACATTCATATTAAAAATATGATACATTCAATATTAAAAAGTGTGTGTGTTGTTTTTTTTTGTTTTATGTGCTCATAATGTGAGCTAGAATGAAATATTTTTATGTATTGAAATGAAAAATGAAACAGTGAAATACCATATTTTTCAAGGAACTTATAGGTGTATTTCATAAAAAATTGATAGTATTTATTGAATACATACATATCTGTTTCACATGGTTATAGTATAAAGCATTAAAAAAGTCATTTAACAGTTCATGGTCACAATAAAATTATATAAGAGGTGCTATTATAATTCACACTTTATAACAATACTCAGAAAGTTTAGAAACTTGCTCAGCATCCCTAGGATTTGAATCCTGGTCTCAGAATTCAGAACTGGTATTCTCTACCACCACGCTTACAATCCTAATGCCTCTGAAGAAAGAAACATCACTTGGTATTTTTCCTCCAATGCAAAACAAATTATATTGGACACCATTGCCTAGTGTTATGTGATGCCACTGTCAAATAATTTATTACCTATGTTTTCTTCTGGGACTTTTACGTTTTCTGGCCTTACATTTCAATCTTTAATCCATTTTGAGTTTATTTTTGTAAATGTTGTAAAAAAAAATGGTCCAGTTTTATTTATCATTGCATGTATAATAGCTGTTTAATTTTTTCCACCACCATTTATTACAAAGACCATTTTAAGATCAGTGATTTGATTTTTGTTACTACTAATCAATCTGTTCAAATTTTCTGATACTTCCTGATTCAGTCTTGGAAAATTGAAGGCTTTTAGGAATTTATTCGTTTCTTCTAGGTTGTCCAATTTCTTGTGTATTGTCGGTAAATTCTTGCATGACCATTAGTATTTCTGTGGTTTCAGTTTTAATGTGTCTTTTTCACTTCTGATTTTATTTATTTGCCTTCTCTTTTTCTTGAAGAGTCTGGATACATGTTTAACAATTTTGTTTCTTGTTTCAAATAACCAGCTCTTAGTTTCATTGATCTTTTTTTTCTATTGTATTTAGCCTCATTTCATTAATTCCCACTCTGATCTTTATTATTTTATTTCTTCTACTAACTTTGGACCTTTTTGTTGTTCTTCTTATTATTATTCTAGTTCCCTTTGCTGTAAGGTTAGATTGTTTCTTTGAGGGTTTTCTTGTTTCTTGACATAGTCTTACATCACTAAATACTTCCCTTTTAGAATTACTTTTGCTGAGTTCCAGAAATTTTTGTATGCTGTGCTTCTGTTTCTACTTGTCTCAGAGTACTTCTTGATTTACTCTTTGATTTCTTTTGTGGACCCTCTAGTTGTTTAATAGCACATTGTTTATCCTACACATGTTTGTGTTTCTTCCAGCTTTCTTCTCATACTTGTTGAATTTTACACTGTTGTGGTTGAGAAAAGACTGTTGATATTTCCAACCTGAAGCCCTACTGGAGTGTTAAACTCATATGTTTAAACCCAAACTCAGTGATCTCAAGCCTCCTCACTTCTAGTAAGCCACGCAGAATAATATCCTGATGTAATAATATAGGTGTGTCATTTTATTTAAAGATTTATTTTATTGTTTTTGACAGAGAGAGACAAAGACAGAAAGAGACAAAGAGAAGGGGGGAGGGCCCAGAGCAGTCTCCATAGTTGTACGTTATCAGTTTTTGACTTGTTTTCATTCCACACAGGTGGGTGGTTTCTGCACATGGCAGGAACCAGGCCAGGGCGTCCCACATGGGAGGTACGCTCCCACAAGCAGGGGGCCAAATCGGGGGCCTACCACACATGGGAAGCTTGCCCTGGTGAGAACTGAACTGGGGGCCTCCCACACATGGGAAGCACACCCTACTTTAGAATATGTGTCCACACAAGCTAGGGCTGGGAATCGATCCTTGGGCCCTAGAGCTGCAAAGCGATCGTTCAACCAGATAAGCCATCCTGGCTTCCCTAGATGTGACATTTTTAAGACTGGGGTTTCTGATTATTTACCGTGAAGATAAATAACCGTTCCCTAGGCCAGTTATTGGGTTAAGTATTTTACATACATTCTCTCCTTAAGCCTTGACTCTTCCCTGTAGGTTTAATTATATCATCATTTTATAACTATCTTCACTGGGAAAGAGAGAAGTTAAAAAAGTCTCTGCCCAAATTATACACAATGAGTGACAGAGTTTGACATTTATGGCAGATCTATATAGCTCTCCTACATTTATTCACTATGCAAACCTATTTCATACTGGCTTTGGTGGTCAGGTTTGCAGCACTTTGGAGAGTGATATCATAGATGAGGTTGGAAGGTGGTGGTTTCTAATAGGCTCTTAAAAATTATCCATGCTCCTCAGATTTATAAGATTCACTGAGTAAATAAATATGTCACATCATAAGATACTGTATAGTATTTTCTGTATTTACATTGTTCAGAGAGCAAGTCTAAGTCTTAATAATTAAATGCTAAGTTAAATGCCTAGACAAACATGGCCTTCTCTTATTTAATTTACAGATAGCTTCAATCATTGCATTTTTTTCCTCTCACTGTAATAGCATGGTTATGTCAGGTTTTAATATATATAAGATACATATCAAGGACATAATTTATTAGACAAGTAAAACTCTTCAATTTCTTAACTTTTAAGATACATAATTGCTGTACTATGAAGACATGAATGGGAATTGTCACTTTTGTAATTAATTCTTTTTGTTTCATCTTTTTTACTAATTGAAAATAGGCTTTCAATATCGAATGCTTTGAAACTGGATGAAGAGGCAGAATTGGAAATGAACTTAATTAACTACAAACTGTCCAAATCAATCAGAGTTTGACAGTGTCTCAGTAACACAGAGAGTTCATAATTTACTTGAGATCTGCAGTAATGCATACACCATAAATTGCACAGTAGCATGTTCACTGTGCACGAAATTTAGTTGTAGGCTATGAAGTTCCCCTGGGAGAAAATTGCTCCTTCAACACAGACTATTTTCAGAGGATATACTTTACATTTTCATTTAACTAAACTTTTTTTTTAATCATTTTATTTATTTATTTTTGTTGTTGTTGTTGTTTTATGACAGAGACAGAGAGAGAGAGAGAGAGAGAGAGAGAGAGAGAGAGAGAGAGAGAGAGAGAGAGAGATACAGAAAGAGAGAGAGAACTGAACTGAGCGAACTCTCCAGTTCAGCACATGGGTCTGCATGGGCCTGGGCCGGAATTCGATCCTCGGTCCCCGGCACTGCAAAGTGAGTACTTAACCCACTGAGCCATCCTGGCTTCCCAATTTAACTAAACTTTTGAATATAGTTGATTTCCTTTTTTTTTAACCTATAGATCTTGACATAGGAATTTAAAAAAACAACCCAAAACTGTTTAAATTTGTTTCCAATCATTTGAGCATTATAAGGGTCATGATTTAGTTTGCATGTATTGTTAGAGTATCAGTTTGTCTTGGGTTATATTAAAGATTACAGGTATACCTCTTCTTATTGCACTTTGCTTTATTGTAACTCACAGAATTTGCATTTTTTACAAATTAAAGGAAAGATCCTGTGTCAGAAGAAAAATAACACAACTCACTCTGTTGTGATACTTGCCTTATTGTGGTGATCTGGAACAGAACCTGCATGATCACCGAGTTATGCCTGTAGTAAGAAAAATTGCTGTCTATAAAATTCTATTATCCCTCTTCATATGATGAAAATAATTTTCTAGATATTCAAAAAAATAAGAGAATATTTACTAATCATAAAATTGGTTAATCATGCATGTTAGTATTCAACAAACTATCTTATATTTCTAGTTTTCAAGAAAAAGTTTATATTTATTGTTTTTGAGAAGAGGAAAATAGTTGATAAATGCATGACATACTTGGCTAGACCACGTGACAGGACTATTTTGGCCAAAGGTATTTCTAATTTATACCCAATAGTCATTCTTCATGTGCACATATTCTAAGCACATACTTAGTTTTCTATATTTTCTAACTACTTAAAAAATATAAATAGCTTCCATATTATCATCAACTTATTTCAATTCTTGACTATAATAAATGTTTACAACAAGAAGGAAAATAATATTCATTGTATGCGTGCAAGTTGCCAGTAATAAAAACCTTACATAGTTATTGTTTTTGATCCCTATGCATGAAATGTTAAATATTTGATGAGTTATGGGAAAAATTGAAGAGGCAAATCAGCCATATTACATAAATGACCATCTCCTTTAAGTGCATAGATAATTTTTGGTTTTGGAAGACATAGTAATTGATTAAAATAATCCTTATTGACCATGAGGTGATCACAGAAATCTTACATGACTACATCATATCTCAGAACAGATTATTCTTAAGTCACTACAACAAATATAGGCAGTATGATCATTTATACCTATATTTAGCCTCATGAATATCTGAGCAATTTTGAGGAGGCATGAGTTCTATATTTGAGTGAGTAGGGATCAACTTATAGAAAGTCTATTAGGAAGAATAGCAGTGAAGAAAGACCGATACCCTTGCAGAAACACACACACACACACACACACACACACACACACACACAAACCATCAGACTTTTTGAAATTAAAGATAAGTATCTTATTCTAATCAAGTTGTCATTTCTTCAGGTTTAAATACATAAATCCTTCTCCTGAATGAAGGTAGAATTTACTAGCAACCAAGTGAGAGGTAAAAGCATACCCATTTATGTATTATTCTGTTTTTTAATGAGTTAATTTTGATCAATTCGATTTTTTATTGTTCAGTTTAATAAAAATTTGGCGTAATGGCTATGTAAGACATTGCAATGTCTTTCCCTGTTTACAGTATTTTGAAAAAATTGTAATATTGAACACCACTTGAATGGAATGGGTTTTTGGATGTAATTTGGTCTTGATATACAAGAAAGTAATAGAAATACATTTGTGATACAGAGTCTAAGACATGAGATGTTCTGGATTTGGAGGATGAATGTGCAACAAAAAGTAGGAAAATGTTTTATCATAAAGTAAATTTATAAAGAGTAGAAGGGGAACCTATAAACCAAATAAAATCAACAGTAGTTGACTACTGAAAATAGGGAAGGACCAGCAAATTAATAATGAATAATCGTTATCATATAAAACTTAGGTCAAAACTAAAATAATGTATATCAAATCTATATATTTTATGTCCCTTCAATTATTCATGTGAATATCCTATGACACCCAGTTATATAAATATGTATAACTTATTTTGGAGATAAAAATATTAGGAGAAAGGGCATTTTAGAATGCATAGAAAATGTAGTGAATGGGAATATATTAGAACTAGGAGAGAAAGAACTTTTTAGGTTTCAATTTATTTATTAATGGCTTCAGCAAATTGTGGCCTCACGTAAATAAATACATTTAGGCCTAGGGATACTCTCTACAATGGCTCGAATAGAGTACCTAGGGAGTCACTAAGATATGGCCCTGGGCTTCTCTGTCCCTAGCATTCTTTCATGTTTTAATGTAATTTGCAGGCTATGACTGTTGATAAGATGGAGGTAGCTTTTGCAGCCCATGTACTTTCAAGATCAAAGTGATCAGAGATAATTTCTAAAAGTTAAGCTGACCAACCTTCCTCCTTTAGGGAGGACAGTCCTCCTTTTGGAAGTTCTGTCCTCCCTCGAAAAGTGTCCTCCTAGATGTCCTCCTTTTCGACTTGTGTTCAGTTTTTATCCACAGAACTACCAGACATTAAAATAGACGACAATTGGGTAAGCCAGGATGGCTCAGTGGGTTGGGCGCTCACTTTGTAGCCCCGGGGATCGAGGATCAAACCCTGGCCCCGGCCTGTGCAGACCCATATGCTGAGCTGGGGAGTGCCCCCAGTTCAGTTCTCACTGGGGCGAGACCCTGGCCCAGTTCCTGCCCTGTGCAGCCCCACCCACCTGTGGAATGAACCTATGTGGAAAAACCGATGATGTGCAACTATGAAGTCTGTTTGGAGCCCACCCCTACTGTCTGTCTCTGACTCTGTATCTCTCTCTCTCTATGTCAAAAACAATAAATAAATCTTAAAAAAAAAATAAACAATTGTCTATTTGAAGAAATTAGAAAACTGAATATTTATTTAAATTCTGAAAAATTGGTTGAGTGGGAAAATGAACATGTTGAAGTTGATGAAAGATGGGTGGGAATATTCAACCATTTCAAAAATGCACATATACCATATGAAAATTTACTTCTTCTAGTTCAATTTACATTGTGCTGCCCTGGCACTAATGGAGCAGTTGAAAGGGTATTTTCAATTGCTAATGATTTTTGGACAACTGAAAAATCAAGACTGAATGTTGATACTCTAGCTGCAGTACTTGCTGTGAAATTCAATATGAAAAATATTTCTTGTACAGATATTTCTAATATTTTGTTAGAAAATGACACATTAACAAAAAATTTTCATTCAATCGAAAAATATTCATATTTAAATAATAATCATAATATGCCTGCATTATCTATTTACTATATTATAATGCTTTCTGTTTAGTTATTGTTGCAAAGAATAAATACTTTTATTTGCTATATTTGTTTCTTTATTTATGTCTTTTCATTGGAAAAATGTTGATCACCTTATAAAAGTGCTTTTGCTTAAAAAAAGAAATAACAACTTTAGCTCTGATTGGGTCACACTTTATTTCTGACCAACTACTAAGATCACAGCATGGCTGTGTGCTGACGGCACTAGCGTTGTAATATCATTTGAAATCAGGAAGTGTGATGCCTCCAGCTTTGTTCTTTTTTCTCAAGATTGCTTTGGCTATTCAGGGTATTTGTGGTTCCATGTAAATTTTAGAATTGCTTGTGATAGCATGAAAAAAGTCATTGGCTAGGGATTGCATTGAATCTGTAGATTAAGTAGTATGGACATTATAACAGTATTAACTCTTTCAGTCTATAAACACAGGATATGTTTTCATTTGTTGTGTGCGTCTTCAGGATTTTTTTACCCATGTCTTATATATAGTTTTCAGTGTACAGATTTTCACCTCCTTGGTTAAATTTTCTCCTAATTATTTTATTCTTTTTTATGCTATTATAAATGGGACTGTTTTCTTAATTTTTCTTTCTGATAGTTTGTTGGTTATATAAGAATGCATAGTTTTTGCATATTGATATTTTTATCCTGCAACTTTGCTGAAATCATTTAATTCTAGCCATGTTTTGGAGGTTTGAGCTCTTTAATTACATGTTTGTTATTCAATTATTTTTTTATGCCTCAAAGGTACATAGTAGAAGTCACCAAAACCATATCTAAGTGTCCAGATTTGGCCCAACATCTGTATTTGTAAATAAAGTTTTATTATTATATAGCATGCCAGTCATTATGCACTGTTTATGGCCACTTTTGTGATACAACAGCACTGTTGAGTCACTGAAAGAGATTATATGCACCAGGAAACAAAAATAGTTACTCTCTGGCTCTTTACAGAAAAGTTTTGCTGACCTTTGTATATAGTTATGCACATAATAGATACCTAATAAAATGCTTGATGAAATTTGTACATGGATATTCTTTAGCTGATACCAACCAAAAGTACAGCCCTAATTTGAGAATTTTAATGACCCAGTTGTTTTATCACCACAATGCTGAATCCTGTTGGACAGATGTCTACTTCTGTTTTGGGATATTTCATTTGATTTTACATAGGCAGTTTGTTTTTAAGTGGTAAAGGTGAAATGACAATAAAATAGAGGACTGAATCATTTTTGTCATGCCAGTTTTTATTGGCATGAAGTTACCTCTTACTCCAAAAGCAAATGTTTTTAGAGGAAAAATTTTATGTACCATTTTATATATAGATGCATTAAAAATGTTTTACTGGTTGCTGTCATAACAACCAAAAATATGCTTTGAAAAAAAATGCTTGTGCTGACAGGAAATATTTCCAGAATAAAAATCTTGGTTATGATCATTTTGGTTACAGAAAGCATTTTTTTTGGGGGGGGGAGGGGGCATGCCTGATACAAACCTTAAAATTTTTCAAAATGCTTCTACCTCACTGTTCAATGAGGAAACTATTTCTTCTTCTTCTTAAAAAAATAATTATTCATATAGTATTTCAACTATCAAGAGGTAGCTAGAGTTTATATCTTGGACTTTGCTTTTCAAGTGCAACCTTAAAAACATGTTTAAGAAAAATTCTACTTTCTGAGAACAATATATGGCTTAGGCTAAAGAGATTCTAATGAATTGAATTTTTGCAGCTGAAGTACAAGTTTTCAGTTTGTTTTCATAATTTTCAATTGCAGATAATGCTTACCTAAATCTGACCCTAACACATTATTTAGGAGATATTCAACTATAGTATAATAAAAAGTACCGTACATGGGTTCTGAGGACAGATTACAGAGCCGTGTCAAATCTTGTCATTTATTAGTATTTGTTGTTGTTCTCACCATTGACTGACCTACTGAGGTCACAACTACTCACAACCTCGATAAAATGTAAAACACAGTGATAATAACACCTATTTCATGCTTTTGTGAAGGAATTAAATGAGCTATTATTAATAAAATAGAACACAGGTTTTGACTGTTATAAATAATTCATACATATTGATAGACTAAAGAATGGAAGTCTAGTTAAATGATCTAATACAAACATTTTCAGGAATAATTCCATTAATGATCAGATAGCCAAGCTGTCGTTTCCCCTACCATTTGTAGATCTCAAAGTTTCAGAAAGTATGAAAGCTTTGACAATCATCTATTGCCACCAAAATGATCAGCACTGGACTTTTATGGATAATTATTTAATAGTCATTAGAAACAGAGCCTAACAAATTAAGTTCTGATGATAGTGGGACACTGAAAAATGAAGAGCCTTTACCAATGTAATCTCCTAAAATTATTATTTTATCTTCAAAAGTTGACAACTTCCAAACCAAATCTTGAATAGTTATAACCTCAAGGTAAGGAGGAAGACTGTCTCCTTTATTAAGCAGCTCTTGAGTTAGTGAGGTTTTATGCCCTCATTTTTTCTTTATATATTTATATTATTCATTGGTTTCAATTAGGCTAGCTGGATGAAGCCCTTTGTTTTGTTGTTAATCATTCTACTTCAAAATGGTAAGTTTGCTGGCCAAGCAGGTTTTCTAGAATTCTCCCTTGACACCATAAACTAATTGGATATTTTAAATTTAAAATGAGAAATCATTAGAATTGCAATAAGGTAAAATTAGGAGTACATCATACCAATGCAACTACCTCAATGTGTCATGCTTCTGGGCAAGAGTTGAACAAATTAAGATTTAAACCTTGAGACCAAATGGAAAGTTTAGATGTCAGTACTGTCCTTCAGAAATCTTGAAGCATTAAAAAAAAAAAAATAGATTGCTGGAAACACAGTCTATAAAATGAGAGACTTTTACATATCTCAGTTAGGGGTCAAAAAACCAGTGATTCTAGGTAGCAAATAAACCGTGTTCGGCTAGGTATGGGAAATGAATTATAAATCTCTGTTGAGTTCAATTGAGTAATTTTACTAGGAAACAAATGAATTTCACAGAGGTGAAAGCTAAATTACATTTCTTTCCTAATTAATGTAGACAGCCAATTGGAAACATAACGGCCTTAAAGATTCTTTTGTTGGTACTCAACAATGTATTAATTCCTGAATTATGTGGATAAATGACTGTGCATCTTCGAGTCATGAAAATTCTCTTGTAAAAACAATCCATTTTTGTCAAGGTAAAAAGAAAGGTTTGTTTGTTTGTGTTTATTTAAATATTTGTGCAGGTATTTGTGCTTCTCCAAAGAGTATAATTTAGGCAACTTGCAAATTAATCTCTCAAAAGTTGTGAATTGATACTTATACTGAATATTGTGCTAGTTTATGTGATGTGTGTTTATGCAAGCTGAGATTTTGTTTGAACAAGTAAGTTAAGCAAATATGAAAACTAGATAAATAAATGAGAGTTTTCCATAAGTTCTTTTTTTTTGGAATAATCTCTTATTCTGTGATAAAAATGAGTTCTAATGATTTGGAAATATAGATATGAATAGAGCTTCAGAGAAGTAAGGTTTCAAAAATGGTCAAAATGTCTTAAAAGACAGAGTAGGACTGTGTTTATAGAAGACTTATTTTAAGTTAAAACAAATAAAGTCTTAGAAAGGGGATTCACTTGGTAGAAATATCTGATTCATTTTTGTTTTTTTTTTAAATATAATTTTGAGGTGATATTTCAACTCTCTTTGTCCCAAGAACACTTCAAATAAAATATTAAAAAGAGCTTTGTAAGACACAGAGACCTATGGACACACTCAATAGCTTGGTGATTGCCAGAGGGAGGGGGAGGAGGGGGGAGGGAGAGAGGGAGGGAAGGTGGGAGAGGGCACCAGCATTATGGACACACTCAATGGTTTGGTGGTTACCAGGATAGGGGGGAGGAGCGGGGGGACAGTTGTGGGGGGAGGTGGGAGTGGGCACTAGATATA
>PVKE010020095.1:0-27796 GCA_004027555.1 Craseonycteris thonglongyai
TCCATACAGTTCTTATATAGAGGGAAGACTGCCACTTCCCACTGGCCACAATGCCTGTGCTTAAGCAGGATAAAATGCAGCACAAGTACTTAGACCTGCATTTCATTGGGGTGGAAGGGGATACATCCTTTAGGCAGGGGCTGTGCATTCAACCTCAGCTACAATTGTGGGAAGGAAAAGCTCAAGTTGTGATTCAGTAGTAGGGGAGGGGAGAGGACAGAAAAGGTTATTGTACTCCTATACAAATATTTCTCGGCAAATAATTCTCCATGGATCCTTATCTTTGGAGGAACAAAAGGACAACGTGGGAAAAAATAAATACTGTTTTGTTGACAGTACTTTCAAAAATATCTGTATGGCACTCATACCTAACCTTTGTGGCTAAGTACTGTCCTAGAAGCTTTATTAACACATTGTGTACGGATCACGAGAATCTTCGTTTTTTCTGAGCCATGTGTTAAGGACGGGTAACAAGAATTCTCGTTTTTACACTTGACCTTTTATTTTTTGCAAGATTTATTTAATTAATGAGGTTTGGTTGATATATAACGAGCAAATATTATCAATGGATAAATTTACGTAAGTACAAAAAATTTCATTGAAAAGTTATAAGTAATATGGAAGCAATAACATTTTAAAGAGAAGAGTTCATTTCAACGTGGTCTCATTTAAATACCTGCCTGAACAGAGGGCTATGAGGGTTTTAAAGCCCGCCGTATGCAACGTGTTAATATTAATTCCTTTAATCTTCACAGAAACTCATAAGGGTAAGTACTGTTGTTATCCCTAAAAACAGCTGAGGAGCTGACAATTCTTGGAAGAACTGAAGATAGGCAATGAAAAAGGATACAGAATCAACAAGTAAATAGTACTTATTAAAAAGAAAAAAATAATTTATTTTTTTAACTATATAAATAATAAATAATAAAACTCAGATTTTTTTAGTACTAAGTGGGCAGATTTCTGAAGGCCTTATTTCATTAGCAGAATTAACAGAATCATGCTAAGACAATCTGGAGAAAAGGTATGGCAAAGAAAAATATTATTCAAACATTTAGGTAGAAAAACTGGTAGCTTTAATCCTTATTTTTATATTAAATGCCAGAAGACAAGTGACCAACATCTGCATAGTATTTTTAATGGAATAAAGCAATAAAGATACTAGAAGATTGTCTAGGCATGCAAGAGCTTAGAAAATATAGCACTGTGATATTTCCTCTAAACAAGAATTCAGGAACATGAATATTTAAAAATTTCTAAATGATTAAGGACTGGCTGGGGAGGAAGGTAAGGTAAATGGTAAAACAGGGACTGAAATTTTATAGCTGGCTGAAATCTGCATGTCACTATTGACTCTCCAAGAACTTGGTTGTCCCTCCATAACTACAAGAGATTGGTTCGAGACCCCCCCTTATATAAAAACCCAAAGATGTTCAACTACTCTATGTAAAGGACACAGATGAATGCATACATTTGGCTTTTCACATCTGCAGACTCTCAACTGGATCAAAATCAGTAAAGGTATTATAGAAAAAAAATCTGCTATAAGTAGGCCTGTACAGGTCAAATCCATGTTGTTCAAGGGTCAACTGTATATGCTAAAGGTAAAGCATATAAATAAAAACAAGTTCCACATGTTAAATTAGGAGATAAAAGCCCCAAACCCCAATTACAAAGTAAAAGAGGCTGATTCCTAAATTATTAGAAATCAAGGCAGAAAATGTTAAAATAGGATAAGAACTATTCTGTAAAGAGGAAAGATTGTTCAAAGTGTAGTTACAGAGAACCTGAAGACAAGTAGAGGGGCACAGAGTAAGTTGTTTTTTATGGAGGATGACAAGAGAAGTTAGCATACAACTAGGCGTTGACTGATCCTTCCTGGAGACCAGGGATGCCAGCAGAGAGCACCTCCGTCTTCTGACTTGAGCCCCCTACATACACACTGCCAGTATCTCTCTAGAAGCAGCTCCTACACAGCTTTTGCCAATGCCAACCAAGGGACATGCCTTTGGGGCATCACTGATAGACTTGCACGCGTAAGTCCAACAGAAACTACAGCAAAGAAGCTGTTACTAATGGGCGCAGGACTCTGGCCCCCCCCCCCCCCCCCCCCCCCCCCCCGCATAGCTATCCACTTGGGCCCAGTGCAGAGGGAGCAGGCAAAAAAGTCCATCTCCCCGGAAGGATCCTAACTAACTATACTTTCCCAGCTGCTGTCTGATGGTACAGCTTGCAAACAACCTGCATCTAGGTGCTGACTGCTATCCTCTCCTCTAGGACAATGACAGGTTTGGGCACACCCTCAACTACTGGGAGCTACGAAGAACAAAGAAGGCAGCATGGGCAATCACAAAAGTCTAAGAGATAATAAGGAACACTGCCTAAGCTGAATGATATGGTTCATATCCCATAGATCACTGTCAAGACTGGGAGAGGTAGCTGTTTTAGCTAATGCACAGAAACCAATACAGAATAAATAAAAATAAATAGAGGAATATGTTCCAAACAAAAGAACAGGAAAAAACTATAGAAACGGACCTTAATGAGATAAGAGATGTGATTACCTGATAAAAATTCTGATGGTCATAAAGATGCTCAAAGAGGTTAGAACAGTGTAAACTGAAACCTATATAATTTTACTAACCAATGTCACCCCAATAAATTTAACTAAAAAAGTGATTAAGAAAAGAATTTCAAAAAAGCAGAAAATATAATTACCAAACAGAACGCACAGAATCAAAGAAGATAATAACTGTACTGAAAAATTCAAGAGAGGGTTTCTATACCAGACTGTATCAAGTGGAAGAAATAATCAGTGAACTCAAAGACGAGGTAGTGAAATTCACCTAATCAGAGGAGGAAAAAGAAAAAAGGAATAAAAATGAGTAAAGATGGTTTAAAGGTCTTAATTGAGATCAACATGGGGAAATACTAGGCGTGTCCACAAAATATCCAGCTACATAACATAAAAAATAGAAGCATTTATGGCTGGATTTTTACTGGACAGCACTCGAATATGCATTATAGGGGTCCCAGAAGGAGAAAGGGGAAAAGGTTTATTCAAAGAAATAATGGCTGAAAACTTCTGTAACCTAGGAGAAGAAACAAAAATCTACACAAGCACAACAGCGTCCCCAAAAAGATGAATACAAGGCGCCCCATACTGAGACACATTATGTAACTGTCAAAGTAAAAGACAAGGAATCTTAAAAGCAGCAAGAGAAACAATTTGTTATGTACAAGGGAACCCGTGTAAGACTATCAGACTTTTCAGCAAAAACTTTATAGGCCACAAAGGAAGGCATGATGTATTCAAAGTACTGAAAGAAAAAACTGCCAATGAAAAATATACTTTACCCAGCAAAGCTGTCCTTGAGAACCGAAGGGAAGATAGATCCCAGACAAGCAAGAGCTGAAATTCATCACTAGACTAGCCTTATAAGAAATGTTCAGAACCTCCAGCCTGAAATGAAAGGACACCAATTAGTAACATGAAAACATCTGAAAGTATTAATATAAATTGCTCTGATAAATTCAGAATACTCTAATGCTGTAATGGTGGTAGGTAAACCAGTTACTCTAGTATAAAGGTCAGCTTCAAAATTTTAATAGCTACACAAAAAAGCATGCTACCTCATTCTAAGTAATTAAGTTAAAGATTAAAAAAAGTAATAAAAAAATAAAATAAAATGAAAGTACTTACCCCATCTTCCAAATTGTGATGTCTAAATTTGAAATGGGAAGTGAATTCATCGCCTTAATTAAATTCTTACATGGTTTTATTTTCATTTATTTATTTTTAAAGATTTATTTTTATTGTTTTTTGATAGAGACGGACAGAGAGAAGGGAGAGGGCCCACAGCAGTCTCCATAGTTGACAGCATTAGTTTACCATTTAGTTTCACTCCACAGGTGGGCGCAGGGCTGCACAGGGCAGGAACTGGGCTGGGAGCGCCCTGGCTAGAACTGACTGGAAGCACTCCCCAGTTCAGCATATGGGTCCGCACGGGCCGAAGCCGGGATTCGATCCTCACACTCTGAGGTTGCAAAGCAAGCACTTAACCCGCTGAGCCATCCCAGCTTCCCTTATATGGTTTTAAAATAAAAATACCATGGGGAAGCTGGGATGGTGCAGTGGTTTAAGTGCTAACTGCAGCCCCGGGGACCGAGGATCGAATCCCGGCCCCGGCCCATGTAGACCCATATGCTGAACTGAGGAGTGCCCCCAGTTCAGTTCTCACCGGGGTGAGACCCTGGCCCAGTTCCTGCCCTGTGCAGCCCCACGCCCACCTGTAGAATGAAACATATATGGAAAAACTAATTATGTGCAACTACAAAGACTGTTCTGGGCCCTCCCCCCTTCTCTCTATCCCTGTCTCTGCATATCTCTCTCTCTCTCTGTCAAAAAAAAAACAACAAAACAAAACAAAAATCAGATAACTCTTTATTCAATTTAGGAAGTTAAACATGAAAAAAGAACTCTGAGGAAAACAGGAAACAAAGAATAAGAAATTAATGAAGTAGAAAAGTATATAATTATCAAAGATGAGGTGATTTTATCAGATAAAAATTTGTCCCATTTAATTTAAAGAGAACACAAGTAAATATTAGAGGAAAAATATATTTAATTTAGAAAAACCTCAAACTCCAATCAGCCTGGAAGAAAGTTTGGGAAAAAACTGATGTTCTTCTGCAAAGGTCTCCATGCCTAGAGGACTCACCACTGATTTAGTTTCAATGAACAGTTATTTCCCATTCTAAATAAACTGATGCAGAAGACAGAAATAAAGAATGCCAGCTAATTGTTAAAGTGCTTATTATGTTCCAGACATGAACCTAAATGCTTTACATATATTGCCTTATATAAATATTGCATTAATCTTTTTTTATTTAAGATTTATTTTATTAATTTTTGACAGAAATAGAGACAGAGAGAGACAGATAGGAGAGGGAGGGCCCAGAGCAGTCTCCATAGTTGACATTAGTTTTCCATATAGTTTCACTCCACAGGCAGGCACAGGGCTGCGCAGGGCAGGAACTGGGTCAGGAGCCTCCCACATAGGTCCCGGCAAGAACTGAACTTGGGGCACTCCCCAGTTCAGCATGTGGGTCCGCATGGGCCAGGGCCAGGGCCGGGATTCGATCCTCGGGGCTTCAAAGCGAGAGCTTTACCCACTGAGCCATCCCAGCTTTCCCTGCATTAATCTTAAAACAGGTATTTATTATTCCAATATTCAGATAAACTAGAAAGAGATGAAAACTTTCAAATTCATTTAAAAAACTGGCATAAGCTTGAAACCAATCTCATTGTAAGTAAACATTTAAATAAAATGTTGGCAAATCAAAATTAGTTATATTTAAATAATCACACTGCAAAGTATACAATATTACGATTAATATAAAAACAAATTCACAGGTTTAATAAAAATATTTTAGTTGATGTTAAAACAGCAACTAATTAAGTTGAACACATACTCCTAATGTAAACTCTTAAAACTATAAACAAGGGAAGCCGGGATGGCTCAGTGGGTTAAGCGCTCACTTTGCAGCGCCGGGGACCGGGGATCGAATCCCGGTCCCGGCCCATGCAGAACCATATGCTGAACTGGGAGCTCCCCCAGTTCAGTTCTCTCTCTGTCTCTGTATCTCTCTCTCTCTGTCAAAAATAAATAAAATATATTAAAAAAAAAACACAAAAAAAACTATAAACAAAAAGCCAATACTGTACTTAAAATTCTATTAAAATGAGAAATAAGATAAGGAAGCCAGGAAGCCGGGAAGCCAGGATGGCTCAGTGGGTTAGGCGCTCACTTTGAAGCCCTGGGGACCGAGGATCAAATCCTGGCCCTGGCCGTACTGACCCATATGCTGAACTGGGGAGTGCCCCCAGTTCAGTTCTCACCAAGGCGAGACCCCGGCCCAGTTCCTGCCCTGTGCAGCCCTGCCCACCTGTGGAATGAAACTATGTGGAAAAACCAATGATGTGCAACTATGGAGACTGTTCTGGGCCCTCCCACTTCTCTCTGTCTCTCTCTCTCTCTGTGTCAAAAACAATAAATAAATCTTAAAAAAAAAAAAGAAAGAAAAAAGATAAGGAAGCCTACTTTAATCATTTTTAGTTATTTTAGAAGTGCTAATCAGTGTAGTAAGAAGAATAAAATGGAAAATTATTTAGAGATGATATACCTTTAAGTAAAAACCAAAGAGAAAGCCATCAGCTCTAATAGAGTTTGCTCAGTAAAGGGCCCAAATATAAAATAAAATAGACTTCCTATAGTAATGAAGATGGCATGTTACTGGCACACCTTTAAAAATAGATTAATGGAACAGACTGGAGTCCAGAAGCCAAACCCAGGTATATACTGCTTATGACAATGGTAACAATGAAATATATTTATGAAAGCATAGTCTTTCTTCAATAAATGGTGCTAGGTTAATTAGATATCCATATGGAACTCAACTCCAGATTGAGGATTGACAAAAATGCAATAGATTAAACTATAATCCTTAGAAAAACATGGTAAGATATTTAGACATGTTACCCATCTGGCAAAGGACTTATATTTAGAATACCGAAATAATGCCTATATATTAGTAATAAAAAGCAGACAACCCAATAAAAAACTGGGCAAAAGACACGAACAGACTCTACAAAAGGAGGTAATCTAATGGCCAATAAGCATTTGGAATGGTGTTCAACTTCGTCAAGAACAACCAAATTAAAACCACAATGTGATACCAACATACTTCACCAAAATGGCTAAAACAAAAATACCCATAATTAACAATAACACAGAATAATTGGAACTCTCCTTACCCTGCTGATAGTATGATTTGGTACAGCCACTCTGGAAAACCAAAAAATACAAACAAGGTTGGACATATACAACCCTAGAACCCAGCAACATCACTGCTAAGTACATATCCAACTGAAAAGCATATAAAAAAAAAAATATGTACAAGAATATTCAGAGGTTTATTCATAATAGCCTGAAACTGGAAATAATGTAAATGCTCATTAACTATATAATGGATTAACTATGGTATAATGTGCATAAATAAAATGAAAAAATACTCAGCATAGAGGACGAGAACTGAATTATATATTAATACATGAGTGGATCTTGCAATGTTGAGCAAAAAGTGTTATAAAGAATTATATACTGGGGGAAGCTGGGATGGCTCAGTGGGTTGGGCGCTCACTTTGCAGCGCCGGGGACCAGGGATCGAGACCCGGCCCCGGCCCGTGTGGAACCATGTGCTGAGCTGGGAGCTCCCCCAGTTCAGTTCTCTCCCTGTCTCTGTATCTGTATCTCTCTCTCTCTCTGTCAAAAAACAATAAAAATAAATACTAAAAAAAAAAAAAAAGAATTATTTACTGCATGAACCTATTATACAAAATTAAAAAAAAAGCTGAAACCATGGTGCTATAAAACTCAGCATAATTGCCTTTGGGGCTCACAGTTACTAGAAGGAAGTATGAGGGGATTCTAGGGTACTGGAAATGTCCTATTTTTGATCTGGGTAATTAAGTGGATGTGTGTACTTTTAGAAAATTAATTAACTGTATGAACTTGATAGTTTATGCACCTTTTCTGTTATGTTTTCATAAAGATTTTACATTAAAAAATAATCAGTTAAAACAATGAAGAGTTCCCTAAAAATAGCAACAAAATACCTAAATAGAAATTTATAAGGATAGAGATAACTACAAATATTATACATACCATATCACCAGTATATTCCCTTCTTTTAGTATTAGGAAACTTATAGGGTTAATGTACTTCAAATGAATAAATATTTCAATAGGATTTTAACTTGAAATAATATGAGTGAATCTAAAGTTAAATCAGGGAGCATAAAAAGGGCGAGCACTTAAAAAAATGTTATAGTGGACACAAAAGTTATGATTAAATCAATGGAACTAAATAATTTATATACTGTAGAAATAGTGTATGTATATATGTATAAATTTAATACAGGTCCAAAAAATCCTTGATTTTATACATTTATGGTTAGCTGGGTTTCATAATTCAGAATATTCAGGATTTCATAAAAAGTAACAATGTATCTGTCATATACCTACAATTGAATCTGAAATAGCATGCTAATTAAACACATTACTACTTTCCCAGCAAAGTATGAATGTTAATACCAAATGCAATAAGGACGCATGAATTCTCATTTTAAATCAGGTTAGGTTTTGCCTGAAATGAACCTTGATGCTAAACTTTGGAGAAAAATATTTGTCAGAGCCTTTTGGATTTTGAATTGTAAGTACAAGATTGTGCATCAGTACAGAATAAGACATTGTAAGTAAATGCATAGGGGGAGAGAAACTTTATTTTAACCAATTACAGTAAGTAAAATGGTTAAATATTTCTGGAAAAATATTACTTTCTTAATTCACACCAAGTACCAAAACAAATTACCGGTATATATGGATTTTAACAAGTCAAGAAATAAAAGCCGGGGATGGCGGGATAGCTCAGGAGGTTGAGTGCTCGCCTTCCAATCCCAGGGTCTGAGTATAGAATCCCAGCCCTGGACTGTGTGGACCCATATGCTGAGCTGGGGTGTGCCCCCAGCTCAGTTCTGGCTGGGAACCATGCGGGAGGCCCCTGGCCTGGTTCCTGCCTTGCACAGCCCCTTGCCCACTTGTGGAATGAAGCTGTCGAGAACTGGTGATGTATGGCTATGGGGACTGTCTCTCATCTGTCAAAAAAAGAAAAAGAAAAGCCTAGAAATCAATGATCATAGTTGAATATATTTCTGGTAAGAGATAAGCATATGATATGGAAGAAATGACAAATTTCCTGGCAGGAATGTAAATTTTCTAGAAGAATCTGGCAAAATGTATTCAGATCCTTAAAAAAAATGAACACTAAATTTTTGATTTGGTAATTTCACTAAGATATCTCCTAAAGAAATAATTAATAACATAAACAAATACTTATTTACAAGTATGTTCACTACTTTAAAATAGCTAAACTGGAAAATGCAAAAATCATTAGGGAATTATAGTTTACAGTTTAAGTTCAATTCTGAGAAAATAATTTAGGAAAAAAA
The DNA here is from genome assembly GCA_004027555.1 of Craseonycteris thonglongyai. Lineage (NCBI taxonomy): Eukaryota > Metazoa > Chordata > Mammalia > Chiroptera > Craseonycteridae > Craseonycteris > Craseonycteris thonglongyai. The sequence continues at coordinate 9,070 of PVKE010020095.1, forward strand.
GACTAGTAAAATGTCAAATGTCAACCAACATTTGTAAAAAGAAAGTCTATTAAAAAAGGAAACAATAAAGTCAAAACTTGATACATAATTTCAAGAAGTTGGGCTTGAGGCTGAAAGATGGTGGCTTAAGAAATGGATAAATGCAGATTATAGTAATGTGCCTTTGAAATCCCTCCCACAAAGCCTAAATCTTGGTCTTCCTAACAGTCATAACATACTAATGGACACTTTTCTAAGTTTTATTTATTTATTTATTTATTTATTGACAGAGAGAGAGATACAGAGACAGAGACAGAGAGAGAACTGAACTGGGGGAACTCCCCAGTTCAGCATATGGGTCCGCACGGGCCAGGGCCGGAGCCCGAGCCAGGATTCGATCCTCGGTCCCCGGCGCTGCAAAGCGAGCGCCCAACCCATCGAGCCATCCCGGCTTTCCCTGGACACTTTTCTGATGTATACACTGAATACATTAACAAATAAGTAATGTCCAAAAAAAGAGTGCATACTTTCATGTAAGAGCCACAAGTTGTTTGTGGTATACTTAACTCTGAAATGATGTCACCGAGCATTTGACTGTTAAAATAGGTTACCAGGTACAATGCTATAATTCCAGCATGCTTGGACTTTTAAGGTAAAATGGGGATGTGGTTTTGGTCTTGAACATATATGAAAGCTCTAGTACAAGTTGTCTTTGGATTCATCTAGTGACTGCTGGCCAGTAAACTAAGAATCTTGAAGAAAGTGAACTTATTTGTATATGAATTTTTAGTACTTAGCATATATAAATACATATTAACTGAATGAAAAGAAAATCTGTAAGCTTCAGCATTATGTGAACTTCTTTAAAAGAATTTATTTGTAAAGGAATTTAAAGTATCTAAATGAGAATGATTGCCAATATGAAGAAATTCAAACTTAAAGTTAATGAAAATATTTATTCAAACCTAACTGTATTACAGTATCAAGTTTAGTTAAACAAACATTAACTGTATGATATTTAGTTCCTTAGGAGGAGACTACTGCCACATAAAAAAGTCTTAACACAAATTCCTGCAGTAAGGTTCAGCAATTAAGATGTGACTGCTACGTTGAGAAATTAGTTAGAGAAGGATGGATTTTGTTTTAAAGGCCCAGTACAAAAAAAAAAAAAAAAAGGCTGAGGAAAATGACTTTAAAAGTACACACAGCTGTAGAAAAAAACCTTAATATACTGATATTGAACCAAACAGAAAGCACTTAAGAGAACATACTTTAATATCTAGGCACAATTGGTCAGGTACTAATATAATTTCTGTTCTCATTTAAACTTCCCATCAACTTTACTGATGTCTATGAGTCCAATAAGGAGAAGGCACCTCTTTCATTTTTTCAGTTACTCTTGATAACATTTTAAGGGGCACAGAGACAACGTGCTACATCTAAGTTCAGATATAGTTATTTAACAGCCCGTTTTAGGAGAAATTACATTAAAATATAAAACTATAATTTTTCTTCTTATATCTTATGATGGATATGGCTTTCTAAAAGGACACCAGAAGTTAATCCTACACATAGGCTTTAAAATAGAATACAAGATTTAAATTAATGTGCATTGGTTACTACATTGTAAGGAATTCTATGAATTAGTGCAATTCTTTAAAATCCCCAGTACTTGGGGGGAAAGCATATATATATCCCAAGAAGTCTCAATTACTACATAAGCAAAGTTTTTATGGCTCAATAGTCTAAAAGATCTTGAAAGTTATAAACAAAAGAAGACTCAAATGGTTTACAAAAAAACTCTCTTTAAAACGAAGAGACCAGATCAACCAGAAGTATAAAATTTCAGGAATAGCTTTACTGCAATAGGGATGATAAAGTATTCACTGTAGAAAAACCCCACACTGTTATTGTCTGATTGCTTTCCTACCACTTGTGGTGGTTATCAATTTTGTACTACTTAGTGGCTAAGTTTTCAATGTCATGTTCAACAATTACTAAAGGCAATTAATAAGGAAAAACATTATTTTCCTCCCAACAGTGAGAAAGTATTTCAGATAAATAAACCTCAATATTAGGGATCATAAGTCAAAAAACACAGTTTAAGAACTTTAGGTTGATTTAACCTCTATTTCAACAATATTTACACAATATTTACAATATACAATTGTCAAAGCTATACAATTTTGCAGATTGGCTTTACTTACATTTCTGCAAGTGTCTTTTTTCAAAAATAAAAATATATCAGGTAAATTTATTTACAAACTAGGAAGCTGCTTCAGAAACAGCATGATTTAGATATAAAGTGAAATTTCAGTATGATGAAAGTGCAGGTCATGCTTTCAGATTCTGTCAATATCTCATTCACTACACTCATAGTTTAAGGGATACTTAGTTTTTATATGTTCAGAATGTTTACTCATCATAATGCAAGGATAACAAAAATTTGTCCACATCCATTCCAGCTGGAAATGAACTGGGTAGCTTCTTTTTCTGTCAAAAAAATAAAAAAAAAAAAGAATAAAAAAGAAAGAAAAAATAAACCTAAGTTAACATACTGAACTCATGCAAGGCCAAAACGCTTAAATCACTTAAAACCTTTATTGGTTCTTCCATATACTTCTAAAATTTGTTGCCAATTTTTTTTCAGTTCATTACAATTTTAACTGTACAGAGAAACAGAGACAAATTTATAAACCTAAGGCTAATAAAATATACTTCCAATATTAGTTTAGGGCAAAAGACATACAAATCCAGACATATGAATGTTGAATGAGACAAGATAGGAAGATGCTTTCTGTAAGGTGGTCATTAATGCTAAACTATAATCTTAGAAAGCTTTGCTTAGATTTTAAGAGTCCTGGGTATTTTTCAAATTGCAAACACTTACTATACACCAGGCTCTACAAACACTACATTTAGTCCTCGCAGCCATCACTAAACATATGTGGCAAACTTCTGTTAAATGATGCAGCTAAGCCTCAGAAAGGCTATCATCTTAACCAGTCACAGAACCAAAAGCAAAAGATGCAGGGTTCAAACCCAGGCTTGCACAGCAGCAAAGCCAAGATTCTTTCCCTGATACCACAGTATTTTAAACACCTTCCTTTCTATTCAATCTACTGACTAAATGGTTAAACAGATTTAGGGAAAATGTGTTTCACTTATCAATGTTATCTCTACATTGCCTTCCTACAATTAACCATGGTTAAAGAAAAAAACAGGTAAACTGAGTTTTTACACTGCTCCACCATATTAACATCTAGAAGAGCCTATGAAAGACATGGCAGGACAAGTGAAAAAAAACCAAGAAGTAGAAGTTGCCAAGTAGTTTTTTACTTGGTAATTCCACACACAATAGTGGCTCCCCAATCTTTCATGCCTTTCATCTTTCTCCCCTGCAAAAATCTTGGATCCTAACAGAAATAAAAACCTCCCTTTCCCATGGAAGTTATAAGCAAATGCCTTAGCAATTGTTTTGAAAATGCTGTGTTTTACCTAGACAACTTCTCAGTACCACATTGGCTGAAACACACTGCTACGGAATGCTTTTTGTCAGTCAAAACACAAAGCTGTCTTGACCACGATGTTCAGTCAGGTAGCTAGGGCAAAAAATGCTGCTGAACTCTCTAATCTGAGCACTGAAGAAAGAGCAAAGGTATGGTTTTGAAATTAAGACTTTCAAACTTGCCTTAATTTTCTTCTTTTTCATTGGTATTGATGAATTTGCAAGGCTTTTGTTAGGAGTATGGGAGTTTCGCTCCCGCTCATCTAGTTCCTCCATTTTCCGCTTTTTTGTGGTGGTCCTTGAAGATGCTCTGAATTGTTGTGTATTGTCTTTTAGAGGAGTTGTTGAAGTAGTCCTAGAGATGGCTGCTCTGGAAAGAATCATTAATGTGTGGGCAGCCATGTTTACACTATTCTCACTCCCTGTTTCACTGGCTGGGCTGCAGGCAGGCAAGTCTGGGGTGACAGGAGGGATCATAACTTTGGCTGTGTTACTGTCTTCAATGAAACGCCTACTAGAAGGGACCTTGATACCATCTATAGGTTCCTCTTTATGTTTTTCCCCTGCCTCTGAGCCAGGTGTCCGAGGTACAGATAAATGAGTACCATCAGTGAGCCTATTTACTGGGCTATGTCGCTGAACATCCTGCAACATTTCCGTGGTATGTTTGCTTAGTGGGTTAATCAAAGCACTAGCAGATTTGGTTTGTTCTTGTTTTAGATCCTTCACGGCTACACCTACTGAATTGACATTTTTACTGTTTGAGGATGTGCCTTGTTTTTTGGTGAGTTCTTGCAATGAAGCTATAGTTTTCTCATTCCGTAAACCCCCATTCTGCTGCCCACCAGAAAGTTTTGAAGTTTCTGGATTTTTCTGCCTTTCCATATCACTGCATAATTCATTCTCCTTATTAGCTGTTGCTTTATGGAAAGATTCAAGTCCAATTTCAGTTGGTGAAACTTTCTTTTCTGACTGAGTTTCTTTTATGGTGGTATGTCGGCTAATGGCAGTTTCTGATTTAGATAAAATCTTAGGCACAGGAAGTTTCTCTCTCTCTCTTTTGAGAGCATTATTAGAAGGAGGTTTTAAGGTGGAGGACATCATGGACGTGTCAGGATTTGGAAATGAAATGTCATTCCTTTCTTTGTTTTGGGACTCCATCATATGGTCTGTTCCCTGTGTATTTGACACAGGGGAAGCAGTGCTATCAAAACAGAGCACACGTCTGTGGCTTTCAAATGGTTTGCTAGATGGAACGACAGTCTCTACTGAGAAGGGAACTGTGGTTTCTTCCAGTTTTTTCCCAAGATCTGTTGCCATATTCTTGCCAGAAACTTCAATTCTTTAAAAAGAAAAGAAAAATTTTTAGTAACATAAAGAAATCCTTTATGTTTTGAATCTGAGCATTCAAATAATTTATGATAAAAACTACTTTACTGCTTACCTTTGTGCATGACATTCAACTAAATGAGATGGTGAATCCACCAAATTATTTACTTGCTTTCCTGGAATTATAAATGAATTAATTAGAAAAGAAACATTCCTGAGTGAAAGAGTATATTCCTCTGAAAAGAAAAATGGAACAGATCACAATCTCATCATGAGAAAAAATTTGAAATTAGAGGTAATGTACAAATGAAGTACTTTCACAAAATGAGTTGAAAAAGCAGCTTTGTAATATATACCAGACAGTCACACATCAATTTTATAGAGCAAATATAGATATGGAGCAAATGACTTGCTTCAACTTTGGGTAAATATTATGAATCTGGTCTTTGGATTTATGAATTACAATGCTCAATATCGCACTTAAGGGTATACTTACATCCAGAAAGTTATTATACTTAGAAAAAGCAAATGTTAAGCTAATTTTAAAAGCTGTAGGATTTTAACAGCCATGTTTTAATTTCCATGGAAATATAAGTTTATGTGAGTTTTTTTTTAATTTCTTAAAAGCAATTCTTTTGTTCAGTATCATTAAGATATTCTTTCATTTTCTGTTTTGCTTTTCACCTTTAGGTCTTTAATGACCTTGGAGTTCACCTTGGTATATGGCATAAGAGATCAATTTTTTCCTTTTAATACATATAATAGCCAATACATTTCATCCATCCTGTCCACTTGACTTCTGATGTTATCTCCACCACATGCAAGTTCCTATAAATACATGATCTCTTCCTAAACCCTGTTCTATTCCATATATCTATTTGTTTTAATTACTAAAAAATCTTTAAGCCAAAAATGGAAAATCACTTGTTAGGAATGGTGTAAGTATTCAAAAAGAAAACACTATGGTGGTATTATAAACAAATGAATAGACAGACATAAAGTTGACATTAATGAACTTAAAAATGTACCTGTACAAGACTTATTTCCTAGTTCCTGAGTCTTCTGGGATTTTGGAGGGATTGTGAATTGAGGGATACTTCTATTGCATACAGGTGCTGCCAAAGGCATATGAAGGACCTATAAGAGAAGGTGCCATTAATTATATTATGTTTGCAAAGTATCACTGCACATTATTTCAGTTCATAAATCTTACTTGCGGAGGAGGAGCAGAAAATGCATTTCCATTTTGTCCAACCACAGACACAGGAATCACTCCCACCATTCCTTGGAGTACTGGCTGGACTGGAGAAGCAATTATGATGGCAGATCCTTAAAAAAAATCTCAGAATAAGATTTCTTCTCATAAACACAAGATATCAAAACAATTACTAATTTGAAATGAATTCCTTATAGTTATAATCCTATTTCCTTTACAATTGACTCTCCTTTTGAAAAAAATTAATTTAGTACAAATAAAGCTAAAAAATTGAAAAAATTCAATTTGAATATTAAAGCAATCTTAGGGCACTTAGTCAAGATAAATATCATAAGCATAAAGCGCTACAGCCAGATCATGTTATACTTCTATTTTGATTCCTATAGAAATAGTGAAACTGACTAAAATTAAGAGTCCCAACTGAATGGTAACAGCCCAAGACTTGCTCACAACCCCAACATATTATCTCAATGGTGTTGGTCAAAAAGGATTCTGGAAAGTGAGCAACCTGTCAAAACTCTGGGGGGTAATCACAATGCTTTTGTGGTCCTTAGGAGTCAAAAATATAGTCTGTGGCTGTATCATTATTTAGCTCTGCTCTGTAAATGAGTCTTTTTTTTTTAAAAATATTTATTTATTATTGGTTTTTTTTGAGAGAGAGATACAGAGACAGAGAGAGAACTGAACTGGGGGAACTCCCAGCTCAGCACATGGTTCCGCACGGGCCGGGGCCGGGACTCGATCCCCGGTCGCCGGGGCCGGGACTCGATGCCCGGTCCCCGGCGCTGCAAAGTGAGCGCTCAACCCACTGAGCCATCCCGGCTTCCCCCTGTAAATGAGTCTTTCCCTCAAACATTCACTACCTGCTTCTGTCAGGTTGATCTCACTTTCCTGAACACTATCTTCAGTCTCTTAAATGCCTACCTACACTTGAGTGGCTTAAAACTCTCTTTTACTACAAATACTACCTCACTCCTCTAAGCTTCAGCTCAAGTTCCACATTCTCTACCAATTCTGACCATTCTTTTATCTTATTTTAAACAGCACTTGAAACAGATCCACCAGGCTTAATACTGAATTGCTGATATACAGGGTTTAGCAGAAGTAACACCTTTTTAAAAGTGTATTAATAGTATAGTGTGCTTGACTGTGATATTATGTTACAGCATTACTTGCTTATAATTTTTTAATGTAAGATTTGGTATAGGTTACCAGCTCAAAAAAAAAAAAGAGGGTGCTGCTTCTGCAGGACCCTGTATAATCAAATTTTATTTACTGTATGCCCATAATGTAAAAAAGGGGGTCGGGGTAGAGCAGCTCAGGAAGCAATATACAAGGAAATGTATAATAGATGATTGTGCCATAGCTGTCTTTAAGGAATGTATAATCAAAAACGACCACTATGACAGGCACGTCAATAATTATCTACATGTAAAATAGCATGGACTATATTGCACAAGTGCTCCTATAAAGAAAAAGAACCTTAAAGACAGGGATCAATCCAATCCCAGAAGGTGGAAGACAGTGAGAAACTATAAAGGGCTTTGTGGAGGAAGAAATTTAAATCGTGTCTTGAAAGTCTCCCACAAAAGATAATAAATTCCTTGAAAATTAATACTATTATCAGTATTTGATAAATTAGTCTTCTCTCTCTTATATCTTAGCATATGGACTGGGAAGTAATTGTGAAAAAAATGTAAAAAGATAAACCACTTAATTCCAAGTTTAAAGGTTTCAGTGAATTAATCAGCTAAAGAGGTATAATCATTAAATTTCAGAATCTTGATTCTCATCTATGACTTATTGCCTCCTAGTCAATAACAGCATGCACAAGAGCCCACTCCAGGGACATAAACTTCAGTGTGTTCTTAAAGTTACCTTGTGAAAAGCTAGGTGACACAGCCTGGTTGACAGCAAATACACTGTTTGACCTTGGTGGTGTCTGTAACTGAGGTGGTGGAGGCTGGGTAGCCAGAGGTGCAGAACTCCCAGGCAACACTACCACATTTGACTGGCTGACAGCTGTTCCTAAGGTTGCTGGATCAGTCACGCAAGTAGCTATAAGAATGTTATTTGAAGTGCCAAAAGTCGTGCTTGTAGCTGGCATCAACTGTATGTACCCTCCATCTTTGGAAACACCTGGTGCAACACTGGCTGAAAAAGCAATGCTGTCTTCATTCTGAGTGTTGTTTAGTGCAGAGTCTTCAGGTTTGAGCACTAAAAGGCTCTGTTCCATTGAGGCTGAATCCCCGATTCCTTCAGCAGATGCAATAGCACCTGCACTTTCTTCTGACAGGCATTTAGCTAATTCTGAATTTTTAGCAGGTGATTTAGCAGAAGACAAAACTATAGTTGGCAAGTTTTCTCCACTGATACTGGAAATAGCACTGTTTAGTTCAGTATCTGTGGAAACAAATGTATCATCACTGATGATAATTTTAAGAGAGACAACATTTGATGACTCTGTCTCTGTTGAGTTTTTGCTAGCAGGTTTATCACTAGTATTTAGGGACTCAGGGTGAGAATCTACCATTGAAGAACACACAGATTCTGAAGGAAGAGAATGTCTATCTTCTATAAGATTACCTTCTGGCGGCATCAAAGCAACTTCCACACAGGTATTTTCACCTAAAGGTAGAAAAATACTATCTCCACCTTCTTTTACAGACGATGAGGGCTCTTGTGAATCCAAAGCAACTTTCTCAGAGTTGGAGGGCTCAATTTCATGGTCTGAATGATTTAACTCAACACATGATGAATCATTAGATGGTTGGTTAACTGAAGATACTGAATCTCCAAGACGAATCTCTACTTCTTGTTCAGATACATTTAAACCTGAAGTTTCAACAGACACAGGTAATATTTTACTTTGAAGTGAAGAATTATCTTGGCAATCTGAAAGTTGTGGTGATGCAACAACCGATAATACATTAATTTCAATTTTACTCTGGTTATTTTCTCTAGAATCTGGTGACTTGGAACCGCGGACATTAGTTTTAAGTCTTCCTGTATCATTAGAACTTTCACAAAATTGACTTATTTTAGGTGGTTTTCCAGTTAATGGTATATTTTGGGATAAAAGTTGAGAACTTTTCCCAGAGAGAATTAAGTTTTCATTGTTGGTTTCACCACGAAGGGAAACAAATGAAGTTACTGGTATATCAGATTGATCAGTTTGTAACTGAGATTCATTCAGCACATGGGGAGGCAAAGAATTCTTTTCAGCTTCCACAGCCATTTCAGTTTCAGTGGACATCTGACTGGTGTATAATTCAGTACAATGCTGATTACACTCAGCATCAGAATTTACTCTTTGGTTAAAGTCATTCAAATTAGGCACAGACTCGAAGGTAATATCAAGGTTACACTTCTGTTGAGTAGGTACAACTGTTTTGAAGGGCTTTTTCTGGATGCCAGGGCCTATCTGGGAAAAATGTTCCTGGGCTTCCTGTCTAAGCTCATCATGGTTGTTGCCATTCTTCAAAGCATTTGATGTGTCTTCATTTTGAAAAGATGTACAAAATGGAGGTTGACCAGACTGATCACCTGCAAAATATAATAGTAGACACACAGATATGGTGAATATGTATAGCTTCTAAGGTATCATTTTTACCGCAAAACCTATTTTGCTAATGAGGTACACCTAATTGATACTAGTAAGGTGAAGTGTGATAAACTATATCTTCCATTTTCTGATTATCAAAACACTTAGAGGTACTTTTCTTATTACTGATACCTTTTTAAACAAGTACCAAATTGTTTTTCAAGCTTTTTGGAAAATAGATCACACAATGAAGAAAGAAGTATATAGGTTTAAGAAACCTAGTATTTATCAGTATGTAAAAAAATTGGCTTTAAATGTAGTTTTTCTTCAAAACACCTGGCTTTTCAACTTTTACCATTTCTATTTACCTTACTTTCTCTGATATACTTTTTAAAAAAGATTTATTTTTACTGTTTTTGACAGAGACAGAGAACAAGAGAGACAGAAAGAAGGGGGAAGGCCAATAGCTGTCTCCATAGTTGTACATCATCAGTTTTCCAATATAGTTTCATTTCATAGAGGTGGGCGCGGGGCTGCGCAGGGCAGGAACCCGGCCAGCTGGAGGCCTCCTACGTGGGAGGCACACCTAGGACAGAAACTGAACCAGGGGCCTCACACATAGGAAGCTCACTCTGGCAAGAACCGAACTGGGAGCATACCACAGTTCAGTATATGGGTCCACATGGGCCGGGTTCAGGGTATGATCCTTGACCCTGGGGCTGCAAGATGAGCACTCAACCAGCTGAGCCATCTGGCATCCCCTATCTGATATATTCTTAAAGGTGAAACGGGTCAAGTACATTTTCCATGATCCACATTAGATGTTATCGTGTACTGTTTAATATTCAACACATATCTACTGAAGATAAACCATGACTGGTCCTGAAATACAAAGATGAATGACCTTAGAGAAATCAGTCTAGTATGGAAGGCAGATATGGAACAGAAAATTGTAATAAAACATGCAAAAAACTGTAAAAGTATAAGAATAAAAGGCACCATTTTCAGCCTGGGGAAGTGAAAAAGTGTTATAAAGGAGGTACATATATGAAAACAACAGTCGGAATAAAGGCATTTCAGAAAATAACAGCACTGGTACACTATCAAACAGCATTCATAGTTTAGGACAGAAAACAATGACAATATAAAAAATATAGGGAGAAACCCAGAAAATGTTTACCAACTATCACATAATTGTTAATGTGACACTGGTAAAATAATACTGGGTACAGAGCACATTTGAATCTTTTTTCGGGGGGAGATGAGTAGAAATTATATCCAGGCCAAATAAATTCAGGGGTAGTCCGTATCAGTGAAGCAGAAAGACCTTCTGAGAAAATAGGTTTGCAAGTTTCATTCTGTGCAGGGTACAGCTTAACTGAAGCACAATCTTCCACACATAGTATATAGTGAGAGAGACACATCTCACTATAAACCAACCTAAGAAATGGAGGATTGGGCTTGGGTGTATGCAGAGGACTCAAAGTAGTGAATGTAGTTTGAGATACTCCAAAACTCGTTTTTGGAAGACATAATGTGAAACTTGGAAGCCATCAGGTTTTTGGGGGGCTGGCGGGTGTAATGACATTTAAAAACAGATGAACAGAAAGGAATTATTTTGGCATAGCTTGCTGTAGACCGAAATGGATAGAGATGCATAAAGTTTAGAAAGAAGTGTGAGGTGTCAAGGTCATGTGGGAGAAGTTAGGATAATGGTTATCTGTGAGGAATAGGGGTAGAGAAATATTGATTGGGAAGGGATATGAAGAGACGTTTGGTGGTATTGACAGTGTTCTGTTTTTTATTTGAGAGACAGTTATATGGTACTCTTGATTTTAATTCAATGCACTATATCCACTTTTAATTGGGCACTTTTGTGCATGTGTTATGTTTTACAAAAGTAAAATCTGAAGAAAATCTTCAAGCACTTAAAAGATCTAAGATTAACATATTCATTGCTTTCCCTAATTCAGTAAATAGTTATTGTAGGGCAAATATGTGCCATATTGTTATTCTGTGGGAGGCAGAAACATAAAGAACTGACTTAGTAGACACACAGGAATATTACCTAAAACCTCATAAAATCCGTAATTCAAGACTACCACATATAATTTCCTCTAAATAAGTAAGATACAGATACCAAACAGTTAAACTTACTTACTAGACTGAATATCATACATCCATCTTAGCAATTTGAATTTGTGGCTCAAAAAATTATGTTAAATGCTTAGACTTTTGTCGATTTGGTCAACACTCTTAATAGCTAATTGTGCAGGTTGAGAATCTTTTGTATCAGGAAAGAGTAAGTATTAAAAACTCACCTTTTAATCAAAGTACTAAAGGATAGGAAATAATTTTGTTTTTATTTTTTTTCTAATAGAGAAAACTAGAAATACATTAATGACCTATATATGGTAATTTGAATAGCTTCCAATTGAAACAGTATTTTTTGCCTGAGACTTTGAGACTCACATTAGCCTCTGGATTGATGATATTAACAAAGTCAAATTCTTACCAGATTCTTCTGTTTTAAAAGAACCTTTAACTGCTAGATTAGTTTCATCTGCTAAGACTACATTGACATTGGTTTCCATATGCTGACTGGAAATGCCTTGTGATATATTTTTATTATTCTTTGTTTTACCTGTTAAAAGGGAACAGGGAAATAATTGGTTAAATGACTAAAATAAAAACAAGCATCAATTAATGCAGCTTGACAGTGGTCAAGCAAATATTAAACTTTGGTTTTAATTATGGTCTTTGGATGTTTTTAATATGTTGTCTTGCATATCATTGGCAAGTACCAAGATTTTTCCACCGGACTAGTAGTTCTTAAACTTAAGCCTATTATCAGAAATCATCTAGGGTAGGGGGTGTCAAACTGGCATTTTCTTCATAACAATTTTTTCTATTTTCATTTTATTTCAGAGCATCATGGGCCACAAAAATTTACTTGCGGCCCATAGGCCGCCAGTTTGACACCCCTGATCTAGGGGGAGTGAGAGTTCCAAGAATTTACGTTGTTAACATGTTCTCAGATAACATTGATACTGCTGGTTGGGACACAGCAGTTTGGGAATCACTTTAGGCTGTAAGATTGAAGGAAATGGCCAGTTTTTTGTATTCTTTTTGTTTATTCAATTGTGCTTAGTATAATTCTTGAAAAGTAGCCAACTTTAACACATTTGTGTTGACTGGCAAAAATGCCCACAAAACCAAAACACAAAACTGTTCTCCATTTCTACAGCTAGCTAAAGTTTCTTTAAGAAAAAAACAAACCAGGCCCAATCAGGCCCTGAATATTTAGGTATTTTCCTAAACAAGTTATGTGCCTTCTCAGAGTGTCTGCAGGCTTCATTGCCACATCTACCTTAAGACAATGTGAAGAATTTCCTGTGAACAACTGACTAAAAATAAAAATATCTGAGTTAAAAAAAAAAGGATAGCCATGAAGATTTCTAATAAGTAAATTCTGGTGAAAAGAAAAATAACAAAACAAAACAACTTCATATCCATATAATGAATGTTTAATGATAATAGGAACTTTTTCCAGAGGCTCTGGAGAATGTTGCTTCACTCTGGTAATGTTTCCAAAGAAACGGGAGAAACTCTTTTCTTCTAACTGCCTTGAAAGAAATCGTCTTCTTACCATAGTCAAAGAGATCAAAGAGTGCCTGAAATGCTGGGTCAGATTCTGTCTGTTCCAATATGTCCTGTATAGCTTCTTCAGACATGTGGATTTCACTCTGGGTGAAAAAAAAAAAGTGATCCTAATTAATATGGTTTAATACAAGCAAAATAATATATTAACATAAAATGAACATAGGAACTATACAGGTATATAAATACAAAATAAAATCATTCTATGTTTTTACTTAACATATAGCACTGTATAAATTTAAAATATACAGCATGACTTCACCTACCCATACTGTAAAATGATTTATCACAGTAGGTTCACACCCATTATCTCAAATAGAGTTTTAAAAATTAAAGAGGAAAAAATGTTTTTTTCTTTGTGAATCCTTAGGATCTACTCTCTTAACAACTTTCAAATATACCATACAGCAGTGTTAATTAGTCATGTTGTATATTACACCTTCAATACTTATTTACCTTATAAATGGAATTTGTATGTTTTGACTACCTTCACCCCATTCCCTTACTCCCCCACCCATAGCCTCTGGTAGGTAACCATAAATCTGTTTTTTAATATGTTCTTTAATCTGATTTCTTTCACATTAGCTTAGTATACATGGTTTTCTAGGTCCTCCAATATATAAATCTGTCTTACCCCTTTTATCTGTCTGCTTTGGTCTTTTTTTTTTTTTTTAATATTTATTTATTTATTTATTTATTGGTTTTTTTTTGACAGAGAGAGAGAGAGAGAGAGAGAGATACAGAGACAGAGAGAGAACTGAACTGGGGGAGCTCCCAGTTCAGCACATGGCTCCACATGGGCCAGGGCCGGGATTCGATCCTCGGTCCCCGGCGCTGCAAAGTGAGCGCTTAGCCCACTGAGCCCTCTGAGCCCTCCTGGCTTCCCCTGGTCTTTTTATATATTAAATGCTTTCTTCAAATGTTGGAAAATGTCAGGAACAGATTATAGTCAAATAAAGGAAATCTATACCTTAAATTATTATAAGTAATGTTATATATTCTCTAATCTATTGGAAAGTTGTAATAAAAGCAAAATACCATCTGTTTCAACTTGAGTATAGGTCCTACACAAACAGATACCCTTGCCCATACCTGAAGTCCAAGGAGTTCATCAATTGAAGTCTCTGGTTCAATGGGGTTGCTATCCGTTTGCTTAGGCACTTGAGCAATACTACTGTCACTGTAATACAGAAAGAAAAAAATTTAATATAGTTCTCAATTAGGCAAAAAACAATTAGGCATCTTGAACAAAGCTTACCTAGTCAAAAATTTATTAATGTTTTCTGCAAGCTTTTCTTGAAGAGATTTGTTGCTTAATATTTTTTCTCGTGCATTTTCAATAACCATTTGCTGGAAAATAATGTCAATATTAGCAAAGGATAGAGATAATAATGTTATTTATTTTAAAAGAACCAATACTGGAAGCTGGATAGTTTTAATAAATCTAGGTGGAAATTCAGAAGTTTTGGTGACTTCCTCCATATTAACACCTGAATACATTTTACAATGCCAAGTGATTTCACAGATCCTTCGCCAACTTTCTTCACTGTTTAGAGAAGACAATTCCAAACTCCAGCTTTTTATAAGGTTTTTGATAACCTGACTCCAGTAAAATGACCTGTTATGTTACATAATCCAACAACTGTTATTTACTATTTCCTAAACATACAGCTGTTTCTTCGTGGTGTGACTATACATGCTATCTATTCTGAATCAACTGTCTCCTATGGTTAAACTTCACTACCCTCTATCCCAAGGCAATTTCACTGCAGTCTTATAGAAATACTGTATTTTATATATACATAATACATATACATATTTGTGTATAACAATTTAAAACTCAGGAATACCTCAAGTTGTGTAGTTTGGGACAGTCACTTACTTTTTCTACAGCAAACGCATTTGGATCCTGGAAATTCCGTATTGTTGACTGAGGCCCAGACAAAGTGATATTTTTCCTTTGAGAGTCACTGAAACACATTTTAAAAGCTTGTCTTTTAACTAGTATGATACAGATTCACTGATAATTTTATACACTGACATAAATCTTAAGACCACAGAACAAATATTATTTCGATTTGTAGTAGAAACAAGGGGAAACAGAGTAGGAAAAGCATTGTTAGACATGAATTAAGAAGAAATAAGTTTGAGATCTGGCTTTACCACTTACTAGCTATGTGGTCTGTAAGCTTACCCTCTGACCCATTTTATAATGGGATAAGACCAACTATTAGGTTTATGAAAGAATTGAATGAAACAAAGTATATGTAAAGACTTTATAAAAAGGTCAAGATTCCTATAAATGTTAGATACTATTATAGTAGTTTTACTACCGTATGTTATGTGGTTAAGTGAGAAAGCTTGTCATAAAGGAGGCTGAGGTTATCCTGAAATGAGAGAAAACCAGCATTCCAACAAAAATACCCTTGGCATGGCCGTTGAGAAATCAGGAAACAACACGCCATTCCCCAATACCATTTTAAATTAATACCCCTTTTCTGAAATATCCTTCAAACACATACACATGGGCTAATTAGGACAAAAAGAACTTTGCTAGGCTGTCTCGGAAAGATCACTGAGTATCAACTGAGTTAGGATTTTGTAGACCCCAAAATGCTAGTATCACTTAAATATGTATTGAGAAAACATTTATTTCAAAAAGTCTGAGATAATATCAATTTTAAGATATGCTTTTCTGTACCATAATAGAAAAAACATATTTCTAATGAAACAATGACATGCTATTGATTGTAAGATGCAACCAGATTTCAGGGAGGTTATAATGTGACTAATGTTTTGGAATGGATAAAACTTAATCCAGTCTTGTTAATTTTATTTACAATGTACATATGCTGGTGTCAGTTTTTTTTTAAAGGTGATTGGAAACTTGTCCTTTTAAAAAGTATTTACCTTTTGCGTCTACCAGGAGACATTAAACTGGTAGGAGTTTTCTTCTCCTGAGGACCAGGAATGATATTTACAGCCTCTCCAGCTATAGTTCAAGAAAACAAGGCAGTAAGTCAAGGAAACGGAATGGTTTTCTAAACCTGAATTAATGAAGTATTAGTCATTGTAAAATTTTATATTAAATTCAGTTAATATACACTGAATGTTTAGCATATGCGAGACACTGTAGAAGATATCAAGAATAAAATATAGCACCTATGACTTAAGGTTCTGAAATAAAACAAAGTACAGTATAGTCTCAATAAAAAGTAACATAGCAGAATGGAAGAACTGTAGTAAGTATAAACTAAGTGCATACTACAGTGTATATACACTAAATGTTTTTACCCAGAGGTAGAAAAGAGGTTGGAGAAAAGATGAAAATGAGGGAGAATGTAATGGATGGCAATAAATTTTAGCCACACAAAAGATAACAAAGACGAGTTTAGAAACTGAAAGCTGGCTCTTCAATTCTAACCCCAACTCCATTATTAACTAGCTTTTTGCCTCTTAATATCATGTGTGTACAAAAGCATCAAGTACACAACAAGCAAGATGTACCTAGATGGTTTCTAAGTTTATCTCTACAGCTCTAAGGTTCAGTCAGGAGTATGAAGGACTTTCAACATGTAGAGATGGAGGTGAACAGGAGGACATATAAGGAGGTGACAAAATATAGTATGTATTCTTTTGAAAATCAAACACAATGGGAGCCTTTTCTATTAATGTAGAAAACTAAAAATTAGAAGAAAGTTGAAGGGTGGACTTCAGTTAGAATAGAAATAAAAATCCTAGATTAAAATCGCAGAGATTTAATAATATACCTATTTCCTGGCAAATTTACCTAAAGTTTGTTTGTCTCATCTTTTCTTGGCTATAATTTTATAGTATGAGTATAATTAGTGTATATCTCATTTATACAATTTGATTAACAACAAAATTTAAGAGAGTAAAATGTAAACTTACTGGTCACGGTGTCTTGTGATTGTGAATGATGGTTAACTACTACAAAATTTGACCTCAAAGGAACTGAAGTTTGGTTAGTGGGTCGAATAACTTGTGTAGCTGTCAAAGGAGCAGTAGTAAATTGTCCTGAAAGATACGGTAAAGTCAACAACTCGGAACTGACAGGAGTTATCTGAGATGCAAGCCTTCTCTGCCGTTTGATTTCTGCGATCCCACTTCTTGTTCGGACTGAAACACATGAGCATTAAAAAAAATTAACTCAATGTCAGAGTAGTTAGGGAATTTTAAGGTAGTCTACATGATACATATCCTATTATTTAACATGTTAGATCTATGGACTGAAAAACAATCCTTAAAAATATCAACTAAGTTTATGTGATAAAGTCTTAAGAAACAAACTAAAATGAATACACTAGAACTTAATTTAAGAGCACATTTCTTTTGTGCTCTTAAGATTTACTCTTTTGTAATTCATACTGATTAACACCCCCAAAAATTAGAAGTCAAATTTAAACAAGTGCTTAAAATGCATATTTTTACAATAAATGAAAATATTTCCTAAAATTATGATACTTAGAAAAGCAGTTTAAACAAAACATATACTTAGCACACATGTAGTGTTAATTAAAATATTTAAAATTGAATACCAACCTCTCTGATTAGCGGCAAACCCTGGAGAACTTTGCATACTCCTAACAAATAAAACATAGTTAGATATTAAAAAACTTCTGTTGCTAAGACATATTCTGATTTAGTTGCAATCAGACCTTAAGTAAATTATGAGTTAAAAGGCAATATATTTCTCTCAGACAAAAAAGACAAGCATATTTTTTTGGGGGGAATGGTAACCAAATCTTATTGGCTTTAGGAGAAAAATAGTGGCACATAATAAACTCACACACAAAGAATTTTATCAAGTTTCTATCTCAATGCAAAATGCATTAGTGAGCCTTGATATCCCAATGAGAATACAATTTGACGTGACTTTAGGAACTCAATTTATTTAGGCAATTTATATATATAAAATGTTACAATTATCAAACTACTGAGATGCCATCCCAGAGAAATTCTGATTTCACATGATTCCATACATAAATACTTCAGAATCCCAAAGTTGATTTCAAAGGACATCCTGCTTTTATTACATTTTCTCAAATTTGTGACTATGAAATGATTTCATCCAACCTGGAGCAAAGCAAACATATAAGAAAATTCACAATACAAGCTGATTCTCCTTATAGTATGAATTGGAGTCACCCAAGTAGTATTTGGTAAACAATGATAGACACTGTGCCATTGTCCTAGGAAATCTGTCAAATGTTTCTACCAACAAGAACCACAAATCTTACTGAATCAAATAAGCAGCATTTTCAATAACACACAAACCAACCTTGGAGAATACCTGGCTAAGAATTTTCTCTTTTTGGGGAAGCCGGGATGGCTCAGTGGGTTAAGCGCTCACTTTGCAGCGCCGGGGACCGAAGATCAAATCCCGGCCCCGGCCCATGCGGAACCATATGCTGTACTTGGGAGTACCCCCAGTTCAGTTCTCTCTACCTCTCTCTCTGTCTGTCTGTCT